>CM035436.1:38531413-38663913 GCA_020310875.1 Ceratopteris richardii | reverse complement strand
TCACATATTCCACACCGGAAATACCAAGGAAAGGTCTGCGGTGCCGGTGATTTATCAACATATGAGTGGCGGACCCTTAAATTAGATTTCTGCACTTCCGCCTTATGTGAAACTAAGTAAGGTGGAAGATTCGGAAAAAAAATTTTTTCTTTTTTTTTTTTTTGACAGAACTAGAAAGATTAATATTGAAAAAAGTAAAATACAAAGGGATAGAATCGGAGAGACAAAACCCCCAGTAAAGGACCCGATACAACAGCCAGAAAGGCCGAGCTACATCATATAGGCAAGGAAGGCACACATTTCGCTCCTTTTCCTAGAGTACAATTTAAGCAGGAGATGTTTGCATTTTCTGTAATTATACTTTCTAAGAACATCATGAGAACTTGTGACTCTATCATTAGCATCAGTCACAGAGGAATTACATAACAACATAATCTTTTGGATGCAAGTTTTACAAGAGGGTCTGAAGTCTTTGGGTTTACTGGAAAAGATACTACAGCATCTACTTTTCCAAATCGTCCACAAGATGTGGTTTCTGATCAAGTGCCACAGCAGCATATCCAGCTTATAACAATACACCAAGAAGAATTCCTCTGTAGCCTAGCTGTGGAAGGCCATTGCTCAAACAGAAGAGGTTGATAGTAGCCCAAAATTTCTGAGCCTGCACACAGTTGATAAATAGGTGCGCCAAGTCTTCAAATTGACCGCAATGGGTACATTTACCAAGTTCGATATTAATAATCTGAACTTCCACTGAGAAGGGGACCACTCCACTTTCCAATTCCTGTTCAACTTGGGAGTGATCTTGGAGATAGGAATAAAGGACTTAAGTTTGAAATATCTGTACATGTCAGAGGCCACAGCACCAGCACTCACGTATCTAGCAGAATAACAACCAGCAAGAATATCTAACAGCTCCAACCTTTTATTCTTCAAGATCTGTTTACAAGCAAGAGAGAGGCCATTAGTATTGAAAATGGAGTCTTCTGAATTTACTTGATTCCCATTGAAGAAGTCCGTCCATTTGGAGAAGCTAGCTTTTCTACACTTGTTCATTCTAATGGAGAGTTGATAGTCAGGGGGGGTCTCCTTCCACCCAATCCAAGCAAAATGCTGAACCTGAAAGGAAAAGTTAGTAGCAAAGGTAGTAGGAAGTTGATACAGACTTTTAACATTCATCCAAGCCTTCCAGAAAGAAAAAATTAGCCCACTCCCATAGGGGGAGAACATGTAGGGGGAAGAGAAGACATCTGTCACTCTAGCACAATGGTGAGTACCAACGTGAGAAGATTCACCTCATAATTTGTCAATCCGTGGAGACGTGAGGACTAGTATGAAGACTATGAGCAAGTGAAGGCACAAGTGCGTGAGTGAGAAGCACACAAGCATGCACACACATACACACACACGCGCACACAAGGCAAGAACAAGGAGAGGAACAATGGAGTTCTTTTCATTAATCAATAGGTCTCTTACATAAGCTCAATTCACCAACAATCTAACCCCAAAAATGAGCTCTCTAGCTCTTTTTATAGTTTTTTTGACTAGTTTTGGCCCTGTCCAGACCTAGTGTCCGGCCTAGTTAAAAATTAGGTTCCAGGGCTTATTTGAGGGCTCAAACGAAGTCTAAAAATTATGAAAATTGGTACGATGGTACTTCTAATACTCCTCAAGCTCGAGGACTCCTCGGCTTGAACAAAATGAAGTTACTAAAAATAGATAATGGTATTTACAATGGTTTTTAGTGATGAAAATCACTATTTTTGTAGGGGATTCTTCTGAAAATTTGACATACACTTCTTGGAGCTCCCTACTTGCTCCCTTTCCTCGTGTGTCCACCTTTTGATGTGCTTCCCTGTTTTGTCCTTGACTTTGAGCTTCAACACTCCCCCCCCTCTCGAGTCTGTCGTCCCTGACAGACCCTTGTTGGAAGGGCTGTTCTGTGTAGTGCTTTGAGAGGTGGTGTCCATCCGTTGTATGAGCTGGTTCCGTGGATTCCAGGAAGAAGGTGTCGTTGTGAGCTTTCAAAACTGCAAGTTGCTCAAAAGAGGTTGTCAAGAGTGATTTGGAGCAACTACTGGCTTCAATTTGTTTCCGAGATATGGATGTTGTTCCCATGATGTCCGCTAGCTCTTTCAAAGATGATGTTGAGAGAAGTCATGCCAACTACTCATCACCCATAATGAATGATGGGTAAGTGTGTTCGTGCCTGGGTTGCAAAAAAGTATGTGCCTTGTGCACGGCCTTGTAATGTAGCCCTACGCATGCTTACTTGGAAAATGCATTGGAAGAAGTATGGTGCAAAAATTGCGGGTCTTGAGCTAAGTGCTCAAGGGTATGCTGACGAAGAGGTTTCCTAAACTATCATGGTTATGGTGTTTCCAGAGTAAAGATACTTACCATGGCGAAGGTTAATGGATGTTTGTCTCTTCGTGTTGTACACTCGGCCTTTGGGATGGAACCTTGTTGATGAATGTCCATGTTGATTGTCCACTGATGAGATCTTTTGAGTGGTGGATCCCCTCTCCTCTTTTCGAAGCAACATTTGTCACTAACAATGTGCATTTCTGAGCTTGGGCTCATGCATGTTCACGTCCCTATATTGACACTCAGAGGAATATTGGACACGTGCCGGTTTCTAAGAGATTACCATGTTGATTGACATAGACCATTCACCAGTGCTACTGTTCCATACTGGTTCAGGAAATACTGAGAATTGAATTGCTTTATATTCCTTGGCAAGCAACATCGGGTAACTACACCAAGCTGAGTTTCACATATTCTCTTTAGCTCACCATATGCAGGAGTCTTCTCCTCCAGAACTACTTTTTGCAGATATCTCCTTGGATGCTCTGGTACATGAAGTAGTTAAGCATCCCTCAAGTTGCGGACCTTCAAGCTCTTCATTCCTACCATGGTAAGAGAGAATCATAGTTGTAGATGCCATGTTCATGCCAAATGCTTGTCATCTACCAGATAAGGCAGCAATAATCTCACTGCTGGCCGAGACACACTTCTGTCCAAATTGATAAATGCCTAGTAATCAACAGTTCCACCTTCACTAAGCATGACTCATTCATGTTTCATAAGCCAAACCTGGGAACAAGCTCTCGCCCACTTTTTTTTTTTTTTTTTTTTTCCGAGAGAAAAAGGATATCACAAAACAAGAACACAAAAGTTAGTATCAATAGAAATGTTTGACATATGTCACTGTGCGCTTGTGCATGGGATTTTCAAGTGTCTATGCACGGCCGTGTAATGTGGCCCTATATTAATGCATACTTTGGAAATGCATGACCTGAATGGTGCAAACGACAGGGTTGTGCAAGGAGCACATGGTTGTTGCTCGTTTGAGGCTTTCGATGTTATTTGCGGAGATTGATGCCGACCTTGGTGGAGGTATCCATTGAGTCTCGAACTGATGTGATCCTCCTTATTGGAGTCCATTTTAGAACATCATTTGGCACTGTAGAGGTCACTTCAGGCGTCTTTCTCTTTGGATGCTTCCTGAACTGTGGTGTCCAGTGTGGTTGACGCTTTGGTTCGGTGGAGGCTACTTGCACTTTTGGCTTCCAAACCCATATCCTTTTTGCATGTCTTCCTACTAATGTTGAAGAGCTGATTTGATCTTCCTTTGGTCTCTGTACGTGGTTCTTACCCTTTTCTCTTTTTGGCTTCTTTGTTGAAACCTTTTGCATGTGGGGGAACAAAGGTTGTTGTGGATGTAGGAGCTTCTTAGGTACCCACATCTGTAATTGCCCTTGTTGAGTTGCAGCTAACTTCTTAGGCACCCAAACTTGTTGGATACCTTGTGATTGAGCTTGTCTGAGCTGCTTCCTTCGTCTTCTGGCCTGCTTAGTGTGCATGGATGGGATTTGTGGGGGCAAGGCTGGTGGTTGCTCTCCTTTGCGTACCCAGATCTGCTTCATGCCCGGAACCGCTTTTTTATCGAATGGTGTCTTTCTATTTGATGTAGCAGTTGTCGTGAACGGTTGTGTTTGCTTGTGTGGTGGGCTCACAACAGTGGCTACTTGATTATTTGAAGAAGAAGAAAGATCCACCCGCCTTCGAACCTGGTCTTCCACGATTGACTCCTTCTGCATCATAGAGCTTTTGACACATACAACATCTTCTTTCATATGATTAGTCTTGGAAGAACTAAGAGAGTGTGTGGTGCCATGATTGAGGAGCATGCAGTTCTCTAATTCTATTGTAATGCATTGTTCATGTACCCAAACTTGAAGAATTTGACTTCTAAGGTTTAAGTTAACTACATGGTCATAGATCCAGTCTTGACCCAAGACAAGAGGTTCAGTGAGATCCTCATCTTGACACACTAGTACTTTAACTGTCATTGCCTCATCATGAATGTAGAGGGGAAGTTCCACCTCGCCCATGCAAGGGGTTTCCACGCCTCCCAATCCTATGAGATATGCTTCCACAAGATTGATAGTTAACTGCAACTCTTGACAGTAAGACAATTTAACAGCACTAGTGGCTGCACCTGAGTCAATCAAGGCTCTTACGGTCCTTGCATTCTTTCCTTGTCCTATATCTAGGGTTATGAAAGGACGTCGATCAATTATCCTATGCGAGCTTGTTCCTGCGACTTCACACATGGCCATAGGATATCCTTGATCTGCATAGTCATTCTTTCTAGGCTGATCTCTACCTTGCCTTCGTAACTTCATCCTTCTGATGTGTTCTAAAGCTTCTGCTTGAGCCTCTTCTCGAATTCGCTTTTCTTCCTCTTTGCGTTTCTTAGCAGTGTTGAGTCGGCTGAGCATTTCCTCCGTGAGGGGTTCCTGATACAACTTGACTCTGCAACCGCTAATATAGTTTGGGAGAATATCACCCTCTAACGTGGCTAATTGTACTGCTCCACTCGTGGAGATCCTATTGATGATCATAGGTCCGTAGCCTCTCTTTTCTAGCTTCCTTGCGTGTTGTTTCAGTGTATAGACTAAAACTAGATCTCCTGCTTTCAAGCCCTTTTCCTTCACATGGGCATCGAAGTATGCCTTCTGTCTCTTCTTGGCTTCATATATTCCTGCAGCGGCTCTCAGTCTTGTTTTTCCTAATCGTTCAAGGTCAAAGATCCTAGAGGAGAGTTCATGACCTGTCCATTCGTCCTCTTGTGCTACTCTCAATGTAGGAATCAAGAAGTCCAAGGGTAGCACAACGTTTTGGCCAAATACCATCTGAAAGGGAGTGGCTTGGAGTATCGTTTTGTAGGCCACTCGGTATGCCCAAACAGCATGGTGTAGCTGTTTGTCCCAATCAGAGCGTTTTGTGTTCACTAATTTTGTCAGTACATTGCATAAGATCTTATTAGTGCTCTCAGTTTGTCCATTAGCTTGAGGGTGATAGGGGGCAGACTTCTTGTGTATTACCAAGAATTCTTGGAGTAGATTTTCAATCACTTCGTTCAAGAAATGAGTGCCTCTATCACTTACAAGCTCTATTGGTAGCCCATATCTCGTGAATACATTCTCAAACAAGAATTTAGCAGTTGTCTGAGCGTCATTCTTTGTCGTAGCCTTTACCTCTACCCACTTAGTTAGATAGTTTGTTGCAACAATGATGTATTCCGCATGAGAACCCTTAGCTGGGGGATTAATAGGACCTACGAAGTCTATTCCCCACTTAGAGAACGCACGTCCACCCATCATAGGTTTCAGTGGCATCTCATCTTTGCGTATAGGATACTGAGTCCTCTGACAAACATCACACCGTTTCACATAGGTATGTGCATCCATGTGAAGGGTAGGCCACCAGAAGCCCGCAAATAGTATTGCCTTGATCACCCGATCCAGTCCAAAGTGTCCTCCTACTACACCTTGGTGAGCAGTTTCTAAGATCTTAAGATATTCACTTTCATGGACACATAGCCTCAGGTAACCATCTTTACCACGCTTATATAGATTATCACCAATGAGTGAGTAATCCAGGGCTTCTTGTTCTAAACTCCTTTTCCTAGCCAGAGTCATGTCTAGAGGGAATGTGTTTGTCCTCAGGAAGGATACTAGAGGTTCGCTCCAATCTGACACAATGGATACTTGATAAAGAGTGGCGTGTTCCACAGGTGGTTTAGTGCAACAGATTGGGCATTCCTTGCACAACTTTTGGACATCCGCTTCCATAGTCGGCCAATGCACTTCCAGTCTCTTTAGGGTCTGTAAAGTTCGTTGCTTTGAGTAGTGTTGCTCTAACGCACCTACATGTGCTAATTGCAACCATTTAGCGTACTCATCCTCTTCTACGCAACAAGCCAAGATCCCTTGATCTGTGTGCTTGTACATACTTCCTGCCATGATGTGGTACTTTTGGGCTTTTACAACCTCTCTATTCCGTGTGTTTACCACTGGATGGTTAGGCCCGTATGTCAATACTGGTACCAATGGCTTAGCCCACTGCGGCACCACTTCCAAATTAAACAAGTAAGCATCAGGAAGGTCATCTGATACTCCTTGTGGGGCTTCTCCCGATGTGAGCCTAGAAAGATGATCAGCTCTCAAATGAGTCCTCCCTTTCCTTACCACAACCTCAAAATCATATTCCATTAGCAAGAGAAACCATCTCACTAATCTTCCTGTATTGCATGGTTTGTTTACGAGGTACAGCAATGTCTGATGATCAGTAAAAAATTTAAACTTATTTGCAAGCAAATAGTGTCTAAATTTCTTAACTGCATATACCATGCCTAAACCTTCTCGCTCTGTAGTGGTGTAATTCCGTTCAGCCGCATTCAATTGTCGACTGACATAGGCAATTGGAAGATCCATATTACCTTCACCAGTAGGTTGTGCAAGCACACATCCAATGGCATAATTGGATGCATCCACATGAACATGGAATGGCTTATTCCAATCTGGTGTGGTCAAGATTGGTGCTGAACATAATCTTCGTTTAAGCTCCTGGAAGGAATTCTCACATTCATCCGTCCACTCAAAGTTAGTCAGAAGTCCGTACATGGGCTTTGCAATGACAGCATACATGTGTATAAATCGTCGGTAATAACCACAATGCCCCATGAAAGCTTGTACTTCCTTGACATTCTTTGGCCTAGGTAGCTCTGCTATGGCTCTCACTTTCTCTTCATCAGTGGATATGCCATTCTTTGACACTATGTGTCCTAGAATCTTGCCTTGCCTGACCATAAAAACGCACTTTTCTGGGTTCAGGCAAACTTGATATTCTCTACATTTGTCAAAGATTTGTCTGAGTTCAGGGATATGGGTTTGTCTAATGTTGGAATGAGCACAAAGATCATCAACATAGACTTCTAAGTTTTTCCTCAGGAACTCCTTAAATACATGGCACATTAGTCTCTGGAAGGTAGCTGGTGCGTTGGTAAGCCCAAATGGCATTACTCTAAAGGCAAAAATGCCCCATTCTGTGGCAAAGGCTGTCTTATGCTGATCCTCTGGAGCTATGGCTACTTGATTGTAACCCGAAAATCCATCAAGGAAGCTGTACACGTCCTTGCCTGCCACTCTTTCTAAGAGGTGTTCTGTGATGGGAAGCGGATAGTTATCTCGAATCGTGGCCGCATTAACCTTCTTCAAGTTAATGCATACGCGCAGCTTTCCATTCTTCTTGGGCACCACTACGATGGGGGATACCCATTCAGTGTGCTCAATTTCATAGATAAATCCAACTTCGACCAGTCGATCTATCTCTTCTTTGATCTTAGCAGCGTAATTATCGTTATATGTGTAGGGCTTTTGCTTCGAGGGTTTAGCATCTGAAGTCATGGGAATGGTGTGTGAGCATATGTCAGGGTCGACACCTTTCAAATCCTTGTAACTCCAAGCGAATACATCTCTGTATTCTCTTAGCAAGGCAATTAACGCATGTTCTTCTTCCTCTGTTAGGTCATGGCCTATGTACGTGCATCTCTCCTCTCCTTCTTCTAGGGCCACTACTATTTTCTTGGTGGTTTCTTTGTTATCATAGGCCTCTCCTGATTGTGCCTCTTGTTTCGGCATTCTGATCATGACTCTCCTGTCATCTATCTCATATTTCTTAAAATTTTATGGGACCTCAAACAAAGATTCTTCCTCTTCTGGTGAAACTTCTCTCTTCTTTCGTTTCTTTCCGTCCTCCTTCGGGGTCACATGTGTTGCTAATCTTACATCATTTGTAACCTCTCCATGCCTCTGGGGTTGAAATTCTACTTCATGGAAGTATTCTTCATCTGATGCAAATGGTGGGTCCATAATGATTGACTCTAGATCGGAATCACTTGCATCCTCAAATGCATCAGGGCTAGGTTCGCATTCTTCTAGAACTGCCTCTCCCATGATTGGCTCTATGGAGAAGACTGAAATGTCATAGCCATCCTCATCACAGTGAGGTGTCCATTGTTCTTCATTGATGGCTACGTCCATTGTTGCTAAAATTTCTGCCCAGCCATGGGGTTCAAATTCCTCATCAGGAAAAACTACAGGTGCATAGGCTGGGTCTTGAATTGATCTATGTGTTTCTTTTGCACCTACCTCTCTGGCTTTCTCTCTCTTCTCTTCTTCTACTGCTACCTTGCACATCCATAAGTGAGTGTCTTCATGCATCCATGAGGATCCTGACCCTATGGAATGCACTGATTCTGTATCATCTTTGGCTCTATGGATGGGATTCCACTGGATAGGAGGGACATCTCTATGAGAGTAATCTTTGAGATTTACTTTGGTTGTAACACCTAAGTGTTGCAGGTACAACGAATTGGTTCCCCAATCCTGGACCACTTGCAATTGTCGCATGAAGGGTCTTCCCAAAATCATCTCATAGGCATGATTTTTGCTAAACTCACATATGGCAAATGTATGCTCAAACTCGACACCACAAGTGGTGAGAGTTATTCCTTCTAACAATCCTAGGGGTCTCTCTATGTGACCATCGGCCATCTGCAATTTCATTCTCGTTGGCCTGAGTGCTGGCTTGCCCCAACGCTTCCAAAGGGTAGTAGTGGCAATTGCAACTCCTGCACCTGAGTCCAAAATTGCCTTGGTGGTGTACTCCTGGTAGGTGATGGGAAGATAGGTGTTCCCTTCTTCACCTTCACACATATCTCCTATCTTATCCAAGGGAATTTCTGGCACTGTCCTATGGGATCCTATCTGGGAACGAGGTTTTGCTATCTCTGGTACTTGTTTGGCTACATGTTTCCATAATTCAGGTCTAACCTTGAGTAGCTCTTCTAACTTGAGATTACACTGCACGTTAGTGTTCTTCACTACCTCTGTGTTCCTAGGTATGACTGAATCTTCGTTTCTTACCATGACTGTAGGTGCTCTCATACAGGTGGACTTTGCTTCCCATGGTCCTGTGAAATGGGGTAACTCTTGTATGGAATTAGATTCGAAGTCCAATCTCTCGTGAGATTGAGTGCTCTCATGTTCCCCGTAAATAGATGGGATGTCTTGTGGGAATTGGTCGTGTGCATCATCCACAAGTTCAAAGGGAGGGGCGACTTCACTTTCGTTATCCCATTTGTCTTCTTGAATCTCTCGTAGGAAGTCTGGTGCAAACCGATTCATAGAAGAAGAAGTGTCTGGCTCCGTAGAATTAGGCGCATAAGCAACCTGGGAAGGAGGGCTTATTCTATCGTTGGCTCTCTCCTCGTTCTCATAGATGGCTGGAGCACACGCTTCCTGGGGAGGGTTACTTATTCTATTACTTTTTCGAACAGACTCATACGCTTCCTGAGAAGGAATGTAGGCAACCTGTGGAGGTACGCAAGCTTCCGAGGGAGGCTCATGTGCCTTTTGGGGGGGAAGATAAGCTTCTTGAGGAGGCACATGGGCTTCCTGAAGAGGCTTGCTTATCCGTTCTCTTGCCCTTTCCTTTCTTTGAGGGGCAGGTTCCTTTTCTGATTGTGCAATTAGCCTCTCTATTCTTTCTAAGGAGGGGAAGTTGTATGGTTTAGTGGAACTGGCCACATAAACTTCCGATGGGGGATGGTTCATGTTTTTGCTTGCTTTATCTTTTTCTTGATTTTTTTCTTCCTTGGCAGATCTTGCAATTATTCCTTCTAACTTCTCTAGGAATCCATCCAAGTGTAATTGCGTCTTGGCTGAGCCCGAGTAATTGAAAAGGCGACTGGCTTCAAACATAGTCTGAGCCAATGCGACCATTTTCGCGCACAGCTTGGTTCTTTCTATCTCTAGGTCAGCTCTGGGATAGCACTTGTCATGATCCGTGACGTTTGGCCCTTCTTGGATTCTGGCCTGATATGCCTTAAGCATCATGTCTATGTCTTCAGGAGTGGGATCAGCTAATACTGATCCTGTTTGGGGTGGTGGGTGGGTTACGTGGGGTGTCTTAGAGGGTGGAGGGATGGAGGGTGATGGGGATGGTAGCGGTGGGAATGTGTGAGAGTGCGGTTGAGATGTGATCTCTATGATTTTAGCCTTGGTTTCTCGTAGACTTTCCTCAAGTTCACTCATCTTCTTTGCCCATTGCCTTTTCATGCGTTCGTGGCTATCTCTCCAAGCTCTTGTTCTCTTTTTATTTTGGCTCTCAGTATCGCTAGCGTCTGGGCTCTTTTCCTTGCTTACCCCTTGGTTTTGCTTCACTGCTTGAGCTCTCGTGACTACCTGTACGGGTGCAGTGGAAGTAATACTTCCGCTGGAATCTACCACTAACTGAATAACGTTGATGGGCGTGATTTTTGCCATATTATTGGGGTTCTTTGGGCAATCTCGTAAGAGATGCTCTTTTCCACAATCTTGGCAAAAGCCTTGGATCGTCACTGACTGGTTTTGTGTGGGTGGAGATAAGGGGCAATCACGAATGAGGTGATCTCCTTGGCATCTGTAGCACGGTCCTCTTGGGAATGGAGGTCTTACCTGCCTAGGTTGAGGCCTAGGGTTGGGGTTTGCATACATGACATTCGTGTAATCTGACTCCCAACTAGGTTCGTTTGTCTCTTCGCTATAATAGGACTCACCATGCTCAGGAGACTGCATGTAGTAGGCCTGAGGGCTATCAACATATGTAGAATCAAAGCTATGGTCACTCGGGTCACTTTCAGAAAGCAAGGATGTTACAGGGACTATAGCTCTATTCAGGTTTTCTTCTGCAACAGCATACTTTACCGGAATCACATTAGCTGGGGCAGAGGGTTGTTGAGCTAACACTGGCTGAGGCCTTTGTTGGTTTTGGTAGGGTTGCTGATACGGCTGATGTGGCCTGCCATATGGTTGTGGAGGGTACGGGTTCTGGTATCTTCCTTGCTGCGGGTATGGCTGAGGGTAGGGTTGCCTAACTGCCTACTTGTTGTATGGGCAATCTTGCGCAGTGTGATTGGTGTACTTCCGTTCTATGGTGCAATACTGGCTACTAGGATTAACTTGGGGTTGAGCCATAATGGGACAGACGTTCGCCATGTGGTCGCCACCACAAGTATAGCATCTTTTCATAGGGGCAAACCTTGGGATTTGTTTACTAGTTACCCCTAATTTCTGAGCTACTTTCTCTGCGAGTTCCTCAATTGATGTGGATTGCGTGGAAGAGTGACTAGATGCACTATCTGAATCTTTGTAGATTTTTGAAAGCTCTAGTTCTTCCCCTAGGTTATCTTCAATGTCAATGCACATGCGTACACACTCTTCTATAGTCCTAGGGTCTTTCACATACACATAGGATCTCAATTTCGTACTCAGCAATCCATCAAGGGATAAGGCTACTTGTTTGGCAGATGTGGGTAGCTCCGAAACAGGACATCTTTCAAGGTATTGCCTAAATCTTCTTCCTGCAAGTCTCACAGTCTCTTGAGGGGTTTGCTTGAAGCTGTGAATCAGTGAGGAAGTATTGTGTCTTATGCCACTCTTGGAGAATTCAATAATAAATGCTTCTAGGAGTTGGTCTATGCTCCTGAACTGGCGCTCATCCAATGGTTGAAACCATGTAAGTGCTGTGTTCCTAAGGGTTAGACCGAAGGCATTGTACTGCGTGAATAGATCCTCCACTTGTTCAGCTCTCAAGACTTGCTTGAACTCCGCCACATGATCATAGGGATCTCCTGTGCCATCAAAGTAATTCTTCATGGACTTAACTAGCTGGGTCGGTCTCAGAGTTCTTGTGTGCTCTCTAGGTCTCGGTAGCGGGAATCCATCCACATTTCTTTGGTTCCTGTGAGCTCTAAGCATCTCAGGTTCTACCCTATTCGTTTCCGTCCTCGTTCTTTCTCTGCCCACAGGGTTGGCAAAGCTTACTTCTGGTCTATCTCTACTTCTGTCTCTTTGCATTCCATGAGCTTGGGATGTTCCAGCCCCAGGGTGACCATAGGATACATTTGATCTTGGTTGGGGAAAAATGAATTCACCCTTCCAAGTGTAAGCATGCCTATCATTTTCCGTAACCGCAAAGATCCTTTCCGAAGTGTGATCTAAGTAGGTCACTCTACCTGGGCTATCCGGATCCTTAAACTCATAGATCATGATAGTTTCTATATCAGTTGGCTGATTAGATTTATACCTCCAGAAGGCTTCGTCAGTTTCTCGATTGAGGAGCAACTCTATGCTCTTGTTGTCTTGGGGAACCCACTCAGGTGTGATAATCCTAGTGAGAACAGATTTGCCTCGGGGTGTTCTAGGTTCTACTCCCATGTTTCCTTGTTCCAAGTCACCTAAGTCCGCTTCGGAGATTACATTCCCAAATTCATCTGTCCTATCTGGGTGACTGGTGACTACATATATGGTTCCTTCTTTGTCCAGGTATGCACCGTTTTCAAACTTGACAGCTGGGTGCTCTAGTCCTATGGATTGGTCAGGGTTTTTAATCTGGACCACGGATCTTCCTAGGCCGTCCTCATAGATGCTAGCACCTAATCGGTTGGTCCTAAGGTATTCCAACTGTGTTTTGTAAGGGCCTTCTACCCTGTACAAGTAAGGCACACCTGAACTTCCCGTAGGTCTGTCCATGACTTGAGACATCTCTGACTCACTGGTCTCAGAGCTAGGGTAGTACGAGTGGTGGCTCAACTGCTGGGCCCAAGACCTAGCAGTGTGGTTAACACTAGCCTCTGAAGATCTAAGGCTTTGTCTCTCCCTTACTAGATGTCGTCCTGATCTAAGGTTCATATGCCTATCTAAGTAGCCCAATTCTTTGCCCAGAGTACAACCTCGTTGTTGGTTACTTTATATTAGTCGCTTGGTTCTTTTTAGGTATTTTATCGTGTTTAAGGTCTTGTCTGATATCACGTCGTCAGGAATATTTGAATGTAGTTTCGCACTTACAGTTGATCGTTCCACGTTAAGTTCTTTCCTTTTAAAATTCTCGACAGTACAAGGATTATGCCCTTAGCTTGAGCTTGAAAGTTTAGGTATGCTTCAACTTGATAGTGGCCTATCGTCGCCCTGACTTACTCCTACTTCTAATCGTTCTTAGCCTAAGCTAGGAATTGACGAAGAGGAGTTGAGAGTATTCCGACCTTTCTTGCCGAACCTTGCTCTTTAGTGCTCGAGAAGTTGATTCTCAAGCTTGCGCAAAACCCTTGCTTGGACGCTCTCAATTGCTTCTCAATAGACCTGCATAAGTCCCAAGATTAGCTCCAAGTAGACCTTTCAATTGACAGACAATTTATTTCAGACACTTTTTTAATGACCCTTGTTCCCCCTTTTGTATTGCTAGAAATTTCCTCTAGAGCTCCCTTGGTGTTTCTACCCTTCTGTGTGTCAACTTCCAAATATCCTATCTGAAAATCAACGCGTTATTCTTATAAAAAACAGTTGAGCGCGTGTAGTATATGCCACGAGCTTTCCGACAAGCCCTAGAGCTCAGAAAATGGATTTCGTATGAAAAAGTTATGACCGTTCAGGGTTTAGGGGGTTAACTTAGACAAACAGAACCTTTCAGGGTTTTAATGCATTTTTCTAAGGCCTTTGCAAGTGTATGAGTATTTGAGAGTGCAACTAAGCCCAAAGTTTAGCCTAAATTTCCAAAAAATTTACCCCCTTAATTTTTGCCGAAAATATCTGTCTGTCCCGATAGACACTGTCTGTCGCGGATTTCTGTCTGTCGCGATAGACGGTGTCTGTCGTGATAGACGGTGTCTATCGTGGATTTCTTTCTGTCGCGATAGACGGTGTCTGTCGCGGAATTTCGGTCTGTTGCGATAGACGGTGTCTGTCGCGATAGACGGTGTCTATCGTGGATTTCTGTCTGTCGCGATAGACGGTGTCTGTCGTGATAGACGCTGTCTGTCGCGGATTTTTGTCTGTCGCGATAGATGGTGTCTGTCGCGATAGACGGTGTCTGTCGCGATAGACGCTGTCTGTCGCGGATTTCTGGTCTGTCGCGATAGACGGTGTCTATCGTGGAATTTTGGTCTGTCGCGATAGACGGTGTCTGTCGCGATAGACGCTGTCTGTCGCGGATTTCTGGTCTGTCGCGATAAACGGTGTCTGTCGCGATAGACGGTGTCTATCGTGGAATTTTGGTCTGTCGCGATAGACGGTGTCTGTCGCGATAGACAGTGTCTATCGTGGAATTTTGGTCTGTCGCGATAGACGGTGTCTGTCGCGATAGACGGTGTCTATCGTGGAATTTTGGTCTGTCGCGATAGACGGTGTCTGTCACGATAGACGCTGTCTGTCGTCGATTTTTGGTCTGTCGCGATAGACGGTGTCTGTCGCGGGTCTCTGTCTGTCGCGATAGACGGTGTCTGTCGCGATAGACAGTGTCTGTCGCGATAGACTAAAAAAACGCAAATTTTTGAGAAACTTCTAGTGATTTAGAGTGCCCTAATGGTGTAGGTTACCGTGCTAAACATGCATTCACAAAATTTTAAGTTTTTCTGTCTGTCGCGACAGACAGGGGTCGTCGTCCCGGGACCTGTGCAGAGTCTGTCGTACCTGCGCACACTGCTGGAGAAGGTGGTACATCTAGTTCCTGCAACAAAAGCTCAAAAACACACCAAAAACAGATAGCATGCAAGCTCTCTCTCGCTCTCTCTCACAATGAAATGAGGGAAATGAGGTGGGGGGTGTAATATGACCAAAAAACTGAAATTTTTTGTGGAGATGGAGATGGAGGTGGGAGATGGTGGAGATGATGATGGTGATGATGGTGATGCGAAAGTAAGGAAAAAATGAAGAAAAATTAAGAGAAAGAAGGATATTACCTATAACTCCAATGTCTCAACTCGACGTCTTACCATCACACGCTCGTCCTCGAAGCTCTCTCCCCGGCAACGGCGCCAAATTTGGTGTCACTCTAGCACAATGGTGAGTACCAACGTGAGAAGATTCACCTCATAATTGTCAATCCGTGGAGACGTGAGGACTAGTATGAAGACTATGAGCAAGTGAAGGCACAAGTGCGTGAGTGAGAAGCACACAAGCATGCACACACATACACACACACGCGCACACAAGGCAAGAACAAGGAGAGGAACAATGGAGTTCTTTTCATTAATCAATAGGTCTCTTACATAAGCTCAATTCACCAACAATCTAACCCCAAAAATGAGCTCTCTAGCTCTTTTTATAGTTTTTTTTACTAGTTTTGGCCCTGTCCAGACCTAGTGTCCGGCCTAGTTAAAAATTAGGTTCCAGGGCTTATTTGAGGGCTCAAACGAAGTCTAAAAATTATGAAAATTGGTACGATGGTACTTCTAATACTCCTCAAGCTCGAGGACTCCTCGGCTTGAACAAAATGAAGTTACTAAAAATAGATAATGGTATTTACAATGATTTTTAGTGATGAAAATCACTATTTTTGTAGGGGATTCTTCTGAAAATTTGACATACACTTCTTGGAGCTCCCTACTTGCTCCCTTTCCTCGTGTGTCCACCTTTTGATGTGCTTCCCTGTTTTGTCCTTGACTTTGAGCTTCAACAACATCCCACAGGTCAAAGCTTTTCCAGCTTTTGAAACCAACTATGTGAAATTTATTTATGTTCCTTTTTACTAAACAAGCCCAGAAATCGTTACTGGTAGAAGCTCTCACAATCCACTTAGCTGCCAGCTCGTTAGTCATCTTGGAAGGGAAGATGATACCAAGCCCACCCTCCTCTTTCTTCATACAGCATACATTCCAAGCAACTTTGGGAATTTTGTTGGAGTCTTGTGTGCCACCCCAAAGGAATCTCCTTGATAGGGCAATGACCTGGGAAAACTATTTTTTGGTTGGCTGCCAACAAGCAAGAAAGTAAGTGATGGTGGGCAGAATATAATGCTTCAAAACAAAAACCCTGTGCGCAAGATCCTGTTGAAAAGACAACCATTTAAAAAGCTTCTCTCTAAATTTTGATAGGACCCAATTCCACCTCTAGTCAAAGGAAATGTCAAACCCCATCGGAATACCCAAGAGCCGAAAAACTTCACCTTTTTTAATGATGGAGCAGCCATGTATAGTCACAGAACCTGGAACACAATTGTTAGTAGAAAAAAAACCAATTTTTTTATGGTTAACACTGGATCCACTTGCCAAACAAAAACTATGCAGGCAAGTAAGGAAGAAATCAGCCGAAGAGTCATCAGCTATGGTGAGCATATTGGTATCATCGGCAAACATCTGAAGGCCAAGCTGAGTACTAGAGTTAGGGATTTGAATGCCTTTGGTTGTTCCTTGAGTCATGCAGTCTCTAACCAACCACCCAATCGCGTCGCTGCAAATGGCAAACAGAAGAGGAGCAAGCGAGCAGCCTTGACGAATAGACCTGTGAAGTCTGAAAGGGTTAGAAATTTGGCCATTGATAGCAACTCTAGAGTTAGCATTTTCCAAGAGAACACTCGTGAACTTGATGAACTTTCTCCCTAATCCAACATCATGTAAATACTGAAGAATAAAATCCCAATCAATCCTATCATAAGCCTCATCAAAGTCAACCTTAAAAAAGAAGGTGTCAATATTGGACTCTTTGGCATAATCCATGCCTTCCCAGATAGAAATAATGGCATCGAGGATGTATCTTCCTTTTATGAACCCTTTTTGCTCCGAGATAATGATATCGTCCATGATGGGGCTAAGTCTACGGGCAAGCGTGGAGGCGTAGATTTTGTAAAGAGAAGTCACACACGAGATACTTCTCCAATTATTGAGGTCGTCCTTGGGTCCTTTTTTGTGAATCAATTTGATGACTCCAGAATTGATGAAGAAGGAAAGAGTACCTTTCCTAATGGCTTCATGCCAGATCAAGAGAATGATGGGAACCAGAAAATCCACGAGCTCTTGAAAAAATTTGTTAGCAATACCATCATACCCGGGAGACTTGCAAGTTTTTAATTTAGAAATGGTTTCTCTGACCTCGCCGACAGAGAGGGGAAGGTCCAGGATAGCAGCCAATGAGGGAGAGATCATTTTCTTTCTCTTTAGGGCAATCATGGCATGAGCACGCTAGATGTCCTCCCCTCTCTTGGGAGGCACAGAGAAAAGATTCATAAAGAAGCTCACAGCCTCTTGCAAGTTGTCAAAGGTAGAGGTAGCAAAACCCCCAGTGGACCTTTTCAACATAGGAACATAATCCCTAGATTTCTTCTTCTTTAACAGCTCAAACATGTGCTTATTCGGTTTGTCCATCTTACCAGCCCAAAATTCTCTTGACGTGGCAAGGCACCACTAGCAAGAAGGTAATCCTCCAATCTTAACCTATTATGAAGATCCAGGACCCTCTGACTATAGTCATTGCTCCCGTTTTGAGAGCTCTTAATATTTTCTATCTCTTGAACAATCATCATCCTTCTTTTTAGCCTCAACTCTTTGGCCTTAGCTTCGTAGGTGGTAAAAATCTCTTGGATATCCTTGATAGCGTTCTCCCAAGCAACAGAAGGGGACACATGGCGGGCAAAGTGAGCTTTAAAGATGTTAATGGTCTCAGCTTTGACATAGGGGATCTTAAGAAGGGAGGCATCCAGATGAGGCCAACGAGCTTTGTGGTCAGGGCAATTAGCAAACATTTTAATAACCAAAGGGGTGTGATCAGACACCTAGATGTAAGTATCAAGCACACACTTAAAATGCCAAAGATCTTGAAATCTTGAGATGTTCATGTAAACCCTATCTAATCTGGCAGACAAAAAGTTAGTGGCATTCTTGTTATTCCAAGTGTGGCCAGAGGAGGAAGTACAATCTAACAAATTATGAGTATTGGAGAGAAGATACCAGCTATGTCGTTCAATCCCCTGCAAGATGTTGTCTCTGTTACCCATTCTATCAGCATTGTTCAACACCATGTTGAAGTCTCCAGTAAGGATAACATCCCTAGACAGACCAGCTAGCTCTTCCCAACAGGTAGATCTGACAACAACATTATTAGATGCATAGATGCTAGCAATAGTGAAGTTAAAAGGCCAAACATATGCAAGGGATCAAGCTGTAGTCAATGGATAAAACTTGTGGCTAAGCACTAGCCCCATACATCTGTTATTGAGGCAATAGAGCAAACTACACCAAGCAAGAGGGATCTCATTGGTGATACAACAGGGGTGCAAGAGAATAAAAGCAGTCTGCCAGGTATATTGTAGATTAAGCATCGGAAAAATTTTCTTGATAAAAGACGTTCTCAGAAAAGGTTCAGAAGAGGTTCTTCACTGGTCATCCCATGTGTCATCCATTCCTGAAAGAGGGAGAAAAGTTTTCCTTTGGGGCGAAAAGGGGGGTGTCACTACATTTTGTACTGAAATGTATCGTGAGCTTGCATGTCAAGACTGAACTCCACCCCTGTCTGAAGACGAGTTGGCACGTGGGTACACGTGAATGGTTAAAAACTAAATGTTTGAAGGGGCACCGCCCTATATGAAATGCTTCTTACATTAGACTTTCTTTTGAATAAGCCCTTTGTGGGGAACAAACTTTTGCTTTTCCAGTTTCTATTCACATAAGGTAGCACGGAGAGGGCACAAAAAATTTATCGACAGGTTTTGAGTTCATAGAAACACTAAGAGGAAATTAAAAGAAAGAAATTTCAAGATTATTTTAAAAGATTGATGAGAAGAGAAAGCGGACAAATTCACTAAAAAAATGTGCAAATCTTTTGAAGAAGAAAAAGCACAAGGAAGCGATCAAGTACATGATTGACAATCAAGTGTGGAATGTAGTATAGACAAAGATAATGCTATCAACCATTTCACTCAGCTTTGGGGGATGTCCACTCCGCTTTCTTTTCATAGGCTGGATTGTATGGCTATCATCTTTAGAATTAGAACCAAAAGAATTCTGCAAAACATGATGCATATTCTTGATTCTCCCATCATCAACATAGAGATTTTAGAAGTGATTGATTCTTTACCCAATGGTAAATGCTTGAGGCTGGACGGTCTCAAGTTCTTCAAGACATTCAAGTGTGTCTTAGTGGCCCCGCTACACTTGCTCTAGCAAGAGGCCATGTGTTTTGGCACGTTGCTTGACTATCTCAACGAAGTTGTGATTAAGCTTATTCACCAAAAAGAGAGTAAAAACAACATCCAAATTTGGTGGCCTATTATGATGTGCAACTAGTTATAAGATATTCACCAAGGTTCTCGCTCATTGCATTCTTTTTGCCATCTTCGCACCTCAATCAATGAGGACTCGAAAGGGTTCATAAAGGGAAGATCCATTAGAGATGCTTATTGATGTGTGGGAAGCTCTTGGCTTCATGAAATAGTCTTTTGAAAATGTCCTCTTTATCAAGATTGAGTTTGACAAAGCTTATGATATAGTTGAATGGGTCTTCATTCTCCAATCTTTGAAAGATCTTGGTTGTGGCTCTAAACTCATCATGATGAGCCCGATGCTTTTGAAAAATGCCTCGACTCGCATTAATATCAATGGCTAGATCTTTCAATTATTTAGATTAAAGCGCTGGATCAGACAAAGTTGCTCTCTGGCTTTGCTTCTCTTTGTTATTGGAGTTGATGGCCTTAGTTGCTTGGTTAACCATCATGCCCATCTTGGTCAAAACCATGGGCTTTTGCTTCCCCATATCCAATACCTTTGTTGATGACATGAATGCTTTCGTGCATAGCAGTTTAAGTAGTACATCCACCTTTCGGCAATGTTTGAATACCTTTTGCATTGCCTCTGATTCTAGAATAAACCACTCAAAAATCTTTTTCAAGGTAATTGGTGGGCCCCTCTGCAATTTCTTGTTGGGAAGGGATGTCAAGCTCTCCCTAATGGAGAAATCTTCTATATGTTGGGAGTTGCAATGGATTTTGATGTCTCTATGGGTCAATGGTGGGACTGTGTTCTCACCAAGCTCGGTAATAAACTTGCTTGTTGGAAGGACTTGCAGCTACTTGGTGGGGCATGCTATGGTGGTTAACACATTCCTTCTTGCACTGATTATATTTATTTTTTGGCATGTTGGTGAGTGAAAGATAACTCAAGCTAAGTTAGAAAGAATTTGTAGAAATTTCCTCGGAACTGGGGATTCCAATAAGAGAGACGTGCCCAAAATCAAATGGGCCATCTGTGCAAGCAAAAAATATTTGTGTAGTTTGGGCATTCTAGACATTGATAGAATGGTAAATAAGGTAGCATCTGGTGGATAATTAAAGCATGGAGCAAAACTAAAGCTTCTTGGGCCGAGTTGATTCTTTGAAACAAATCTTCTCTTATGCTTGTTGTTCTTCCGTGGTGGAAGGGTCTTGATTTACTCACTTTGTTGTTCTCCCCTCTTTTTCTGAGAAGTTAGAACTTAGTATGCTTTTTGTGGAATAGTTGGAACACAATGAAACCATACATTAAGATCAATGAAGATTGGAAGTGGGAAACTGGTATTAGACAAAATGAGTCTATCTAGTTTTCAATTGAGGGAATCAAGGAAATTGATTCGGAAAACTAGATAGACTCATTTTGTCTAATACAAACTATGGAAAAAAGGGTTTTGTATGTGGAAGCACCTCAAGAATCAAGATAGAAGACACTATTAGATTTGAGGACATTGACTCAACTAAGATAGTTGACTATGAAGACTGGTGCCTATTAAAACACAGAATCAATGCTTGGGAAAAACTCAAAGGCTTGCCTCCTTCTCAACTAGGATCCCCCATGGATTGAAAGGTTGAGATGAATCAATGGTAATAGCTTGGACAAGACACTGATGAAAGGTTGAGTATCAAGAAGAACCTGGATTTTCATGTCCCTCTTAATAGGAGGTGATGTCTAAACTGGCCCCATATCAGAGGAGATTTTAAGTTCTTGGAGGGTTGTCCTTGAGGTAGAGAAGATATACTTCACCTCTTCTTTTTGTGCCTTAGGATTCACTCAATCTGCCAAGCCCTTGGCATGATGTTGATGTTATAGAGTGAAATCAAATGGAAGCAAGCTTTTGTTGGAGAAGCTATCGATTTCTCTACTATTTTGTGGAATTTCATCAAGGGAGAATCTCTCTAGAAGATATGGAAAGAAAGATGTGTTGCCAACTTTGACAACCTTCTGAAAGAATGGTTGATTGAAAAATCTCTTGGACTCTTAGGTAGAAGAATTTGTAATTGTAAGAAGTCCCCTACCTTCATACACTATAGGGTGTTCATTTTTTAAAACAACAAAATCAAAAGTAAATGGGCCTCCCATGAGGGGAACAAAAAGTTTATTAACCTTCTTGGTAACTCTCTCTAATACTCTTGTACTTTTTTAAATTTGCCTTAATTAAAAATAAGTTTGTAAAAAAATGGAGGAAAACATGTAGAGCCGTTGATCAATTGCATTCCACCTTGGTTCATTTTGTTCTGAGAAGAGTAATTTGGAATAGTGTTTGATAGGCCCGAAACTCTTTATGATGTGTATCTTCCAATAATTTTTTGACAAATGGATATGTAGATTGTGCCACTCCTTTGTGTGAAATTGTAAAAGGAGCATCAAACATTGGGAATCGTTTAAGGATAGTGAGGGAGTGTAAAAAGAGACTTAGATGGATAGCACAGATGACATTACAACATATCATCATGGAAATCACATTAAAAATGACTGAATTCTGGTTGGAAATGAGTGTTTTTCTCACTTATTAGTATCATGGACACCATCTTTGTAGATATATTTTGGTAGTTTTGTGTGTCAACACTCTAGGACCACCAGGGCACTTTTTTCCCTATTTAGCACATTTTTTCCCAACTTGTATATATGCCTATAACCCTAACATATATACTTATCTTTGTACATTCTCTTGGTAATACATTCGATATTGTGTGTTATGCTCCAAGCTTCTTCTTTTTCCTTGTGTTGTTCATGTGTTTCCGAAAACCTCAAACTCCAACAATTGGTATTAGAGCAGGCCTTCGCCTCATCTAGGGTGTCATCGATAGCCCTTCGATCATAGTCCTAGGATCGCATGAAAATTGGTGAGCATACTCAATGCTATTAGGAGTTCAAAATGGCTCTATTCTTTGGTATCGAAATCGTGATCTGAGCTCGTTTCAGCCTCCGAACACACTATTGGAATGCATGTGTAGGAAATTTCATCTTTTTGTGCCAAACATATATACAGGTTTTGGTTTGCCATTATAGGCTCCTCAAAGTCTGCTACAGCTTTAGTAGAACTCAACAAGGTAGTTCTATTCAACTTTTTAAGATACAATTATTTTTCTACATCAGGATATTTTACTTAGTAGCCATGGCTGAAAGCAATGATGTATTTCATGTGTTGGTTGTTGAGGATAAGTTGGATGGTACCAATTATCCATTATGGGCATATATGATGTGTCATGTATTGGTTGCAAAAGGATTGTGGAATATTGTGATGCTCTACCTTTCTCTCGTACAATTTTTTTCCTAATTCTTTCATCTTCACGTTCAATTTTTAACCAAAAAACATGATGTAGATAAGGTTTAGAGAGAGAATATAAAACTTGTCATCCCTAAAATTTACCTACATCCATAAAATGACCTAATTATTCATTCTAAGAATTATTCGCACAATGTAATTTGGAAAGTTCAAAACGAATTATTTCACTATCAAAAGTCCTATTACAATTCTTCCCCTTTTAGGAACTCTATCCTCAAAGTTGGAACGAAGGATAATATGCCAGGAAATCATCTAAGTTCACCAAGCCGAATCTTCTATTGGATATGTGTGCCATTCCACCAAAATTTCTACTATACATCTATCTCTAAGTAATCTTTCCCTCCTATCTAATACTATTTTAGGTTGAAGCTCAAAATAGCCTTCATTTTTCAGCTTATAGTTGTCCTGCAAAACATGAGCAACATTAGGTAAATATCTTTTAAGTAAGCTAACATGAAATATAGGACACATTTAAATGTTCAAGTAATTCCAACAATAAGCAAGAGATCCAATCTTTTTCAAAACTTTAAAAGGACTTGCGTATCGAGGAGAAAGTCTATGATCCTTCCCTAACAACAAGTTAGATTAGGGAGGATTGCCGCTAAGAAATACCATGTCATCTATTTGAAATTCAAATGGTCTTCTCTTCAACTCGTAGAATTTCTTTTATGTGTTGCTTAATTTTTCCAAGTTCTTCATCCATCTTCTCAATCATTTGTTTAGATACTTCTACTTTATTTGGAGAACCGGAACATGAAGGTGGATTCAAACAATTACAACCATACATAGTCTCAAACATGGTCATTTTTATAAATGCATGCCATGCACTATTGTATGCAAACTCGACTATGGGCAAATACTCACTCCAATTATCTTGCTTTTCATTCACATACATATGCAACATATCTTCAAGTACATGGTTAACCCTCTCGATTTCTAGTTTGTGGATGGAAAGTTGTACTCATACAAAGTTGAGTTCCAATCGATTCAAATGTTGGTCTCCAAAATTTTGATGTGAACTTAGAGTCTCTACAAGAAATTATGCTTTTAGGCAGTCCATGTAATTGGAAAATTTCTTTTACAAATTGTCTTACAACATTCAAGGTAGTATCAGTCTTTTTTGTAGGGAAGAAATGTGTCATCTTGGTAAGTCGATCAACTGCCACAAATATGGTATCATGTTTACTTTTGGTCATAGACAATTTAGTGATAAAGTCCATAGAGATAGACTCCCACTTCTAATTTGGAACATCCAAAGATTGAAGCATTCAAGGCATTCTCTTAAACTCAGATTTCACCTCTTGGCACTTTAAACATTCAGTAACATATTTTCTAATATCCCGCTTCATACATGGCCAAAAGTAAGAATATTTTGTTTTAACATAGGCCCTTGAATAAACTAGATGTGCAAAAAAAGGTGCATCATAAAAACCATGTAATATTTGAGCTTTCAATGGAGACTTAGAAGATATGCATAATCAATTGTTACAATATAAAGACCCATTCTGCAAATGAAATTTTTCTTCATACATCCCATTTCAATTCTTCTTGAATTTGATTGAGAAAATCAGAACTTATTATAGACAGGAGATTACATAAAGGTCTCCAATTCAACACATCAATGACCATAACATGTCCAAGTATGCATATAGTACTTCCACCATATCTTTGCGATGCCATGCAGGTGTAGGATCCCAACCTTCACCTTGGACTCCTCATTGAATTGTTGAAGATCAAAAAAAAAATTCTAGCTCTTCAATCCATGCCTCCAGATCTTTGCCACACTTCGTCTCGCCATCAAAACCATTCAATTTTGCCTTCTTGAAGACTTGGTTAAGGGAAAACTCACCTGACTCCATATTTTCATAATTGCACTTCTATCTCCTCTACGCATACTAGATGTTCCAACACCTTCATCTACTTCATTGTTCAGCTCCACGAAGAGATTTTTTGCACCTATTGCCGTTCTTTGTGTAATTCTCCAAGAAGCTTCTGAATAAGATCCTCTTGCTCATGGACCTTTTGCGTCAAACTTTCCATCATTCTTGAGGATTGATTCTGCTTTGATACCACTTGTAGCATTTCCTCAATCACAATCTATCCTCAATCACAAATTTCTAATCACTCAAGAGTAGTGGAAGAGAGAAAAACAAATTTTATACAAGATAAGCAAAAATTCGGTGCAAAAGAGTAGAAAAGATATGACTCGAAGAAAGAGAAATTATGATATTATATTTGTGAATCAATCGATACAATAGCTTTGGAAAATAGCTTCTTGACGAATCCTCTACCTCTTGACTGCCCCCCCACAATCTCACTCTCACTCTCAACCAGAAGGTAATTCTTTGATTTCTGGCTTCTTCTCTTTGATGTGCAAGTCTTCTTATAACAAAGTTGATCACCGCCCAAAGAAGTGTGCAATCCACCAAATTTAGAAAAAGTTGATTCTCTGCAAAACTTTCACAAAAACATATGTTTGTAGTAGTCAAGCACTTTCTTTAGCGGTACCTGTCCAAAAATACAAGAAAAGCAACAAAAAGACATATCTGAAGCCATCCATAATTGTGCATGACAATACATGTGCTTTAAAATCACATATTTGAAAAGAAATAGAGAATCCCTCTTTTTTTTTTTGAAGTGCCTAAAAAAACGACACTTTTCTAAGCCTTGTAACTCAAAAACTGTGAGGAATTAGCTTAAACTTGTGAGAGACACTTGTATTCAACTTTTTGATTTGCACAATCGTGTTATAGATGACCTAGATCCAAATCTACCTCCAAGTGTCACCTTTGAGCCCTACAATTTAAGAAATTCTAGAGAGAATAAAATCAAGGCATTTTATTACAGTGAAGCAAATGTAGAGCCTTAAACAAGGGTCTTAAAACATGATTCACCAAAATTTCAAAGGGACACTTTTATTCTCTTATATGGCGATTATATACCTTTCTCTCATATAAAATTTTTCCTAATTCTTTCATATTCATGTTCAATTTTCAACCAGAAAACATTATGCAAATAAGGTTTAGAGAGAGGATATAAAATTTTTCATCCCTAAATTATGCCTACATGCATAAATGACCTAATTATTCATTCTAAGCATTATCCCCACAATGTAAATTGGAAAGTTCAAAATGAATTGTCACTATTGAAAGGCCTATTACAATTCTTCCCCCTTTTAGGAACTCTGTTCTCAGAGTCGGAAAGAAGGATAATGTGCTAGAAAATCATCTAACTTCACCCAAGTTGAATCTTCTACTAGATATGTGTGCCATTTCACCAAAATTTCTACTATATATCTATTTCTAAGTAATCTTTTCCTCCTATCTAGTACTATTTGAGGTCGACGCTCAAAAGAGCCATCATCTTTCAGCTTATACTTGTCTCGCAAAACATGAGCAACATTAGGTACATATCTTTTAAGTAAGCTAACATGAAATACCGATGTACATTCAAATGTTCATGTAATTCCAACAAATAAGCAGGGGATCCAATCTTTTTCAAAACTTTAAAAGGACCTGCGTATCGAGGAGAAAGTCTATGATCCTTCCCTAGCAATAACTTAGATCGGTGAGGATTTACTATGAGAAATACCATGTCATCAGTTTGAGTTCAAGTGGTTTTCTCTTCAAATCATAGAATTTCTTTTGTCTTTTTTGAGCTTCTTCTATGTGTTGCTTAATTTTTCCAAGTTTCATCCATCTTCTCAATCATTTCTTTAGATACTTCTACTTTATTTGGAAAACTTGAACGTGAAGGTGGATTCAAAGAATTATAACCATACATAGCCTCAAATGGAGTCATTTTTATAGATGCATGCCATGCACTATTGTATGCAAACTCTACTATGGGCAAATATTCACTTCAAATATCCTACTTTTCATTCACATACATATGCAACATATCTTCAAGTACCCGATTAACCCTCTTTGTTTCTCCATCAGTTTGTGGATGGAAAGCTATAATCATGCAAAGTTGAGTTCAATTCAATTCAAATGTTGCTTTCAGTTTGATGTGAACCTAGATTCTCTATTAGAAATTATGCTTTTAGGCAGTCTATGCAATCAAAAAAATTATTTTACAAATAGTCTGGCAACATCCAAGGCAGTATTAGTCTTTTTCATAGGGAAGAAATGTGCCATCTTTGTAAGTCAATCAACTACCATAAATATGGTATCATGTTTACTTTTGGTTATAGGAAATTTAATGATAAAGTCCATAGAGATAGACTCCCACTTCTGATTTGCAACATCCAAAGGTTGAAGCATTCCAGACATTCCCTTAAACTCAAATTTTGCCTCTTGGCACTTTAAATATTCAGTAACATATTTTCTAATATCTCGCTTCATACATGGCTAGAAGTACGAATATTTTGTTTTAGATAGGTCCTTGAATAACTTGGATGTGCAGAAAAAGGTGCAAAATGACAATCATGTAATATTTGAGCTTTCAATGGAGAGTTAGAAGATATGCATAATCGATTGTTACGATATGAAGACCCATTCTACAAATGAAATTTTTCTTGATACATTAATCCCCTATTTGCATGCAAAAAAATCAAGATAGAAGCATAAAAAGAGTCTTGTTTCAGCTCTTGTTGAATTTGATTGAGAAAATCAAAATTTATTATAGAAAGGAAATTACAAAATCATACTCACTCAATAACCAGTGCTTTTGTCTATTTTTAAGCAATGGTTGTGTGAAAATGCATTTTAGACTCTAACAATCTGTTTTCAATTCAAACTTAACCCCTAATAGTAAATGTCTCCAATGTTTAAGTGCATGTACAACAACAAGCATTTCTAGATCATGAATGGGATAATTAGGTTGATGTTTTCTTAATTTCTCGGATTCATATGTAACCACCCTACCATCCTGTGAAAGAACACATCCTATCTTACTACCACTTGCATCACATGCAACCACACAAGGCTTTCTCATTTTTGGTATTTTCAAAATGCAATTTTTAAAAATGTTTTCTTTCAATGATTCAAACGATTTTTGACAGGCATCACTCCACACAAATCCTACATTCTTTTTTGTAAACTATGTGAGGGGATTAGCTATCTTAGAGAAATCCTTAACATGTGCTCTTTCATATTTCACCAATCCTAGAAAACTTCTAACATCCCTTAAAATTTTAGGAACCAACCATCAACTATTGTTTTCACTTTATCATGGTCTATATGAATTCCCTTCTTTCCATACAATTTGTGTTCTCTAAGAGTTTGCAAAGTCTACGTGAGATGTACGACATGCTCAAGATCATCTTTAGATTATACAAATATATCATCAAGAAATACTAAGATGAATTTGTCTAGGTAATCATGAAAAACATTGTTCATCAAGCACATAAATGTGATAGGAACATTTTTTAATCCAAAAGGTAAAACCATAAACTTGTAGTGGCCATAACTTGTTCGAAAAGCTATCTTGGGTATGTCTAATTTGATTTTAATTTCGTGATATCCGAAGTCAATCTTAGTGAATACAGTCGCTCCACTTAATTGACCTAATAAGTCATCTATGTGAGGGAGTGGGCACTTATTTTTAATTGTTCTTTTATTCAACCCCCTATAGTTAATACATAATCTATAAGAGAGTGGTGTGGTTGGTCTATCAAAGATGGCACATGGTTGGACATTTTGAGTTTTGGGTTTCTCATGCTTTGGTCCTTTCTTCTTCCCTGTCCACTTCGTCTTACAAAGTTTGCTTGGGAGGTCTCTTCTTCATCCTCTTCCTTCTTCTTGCCTTTCAACTTCTTTTCTTTCTTCACTAGTTGAATTACCTTCATAGGAGTTACCTTACTTTATGCTATTGCGGGCCTCTTGATTGAAGAGTTGTCCAAGAAAGATGTTGAAGTTTGGAGTTCATACATTCATGATAAGTTCATAGCCTATGGTGAAAGATTTCCATTGCTTGTCACTTCTAATCCCATTCAAAATGTGTCTCATGGTGGTGTCTTCTTCAATCCGCTGTCCAATGGATGCCAATTGATCTACACCCTCCTTCACCTTTGTAACAAACTATCTGATGGTTTGTTTTGGAGTCTTCTTCATTTGGTTGAACTCATTCCAAAGATTATTCTTTCTTGCTTTGGTACGAGCAAAAAAGAAAGTCTCTAGGGCATACCAAGTCTTTGAGATGTCGTGCATCCTCTAATATGTGGTAATAGAAAATCAAAGATAGATTTTAGTATGTATGACCATTTTCTAGCATCCCTTGCACACCAAGCTGTGAGCTTATCTCATTCCTCTTGAGTAACTCCTCCTTTGGATCTTGGAATAGAGATTGCTTCATGACCTGCTACAATCCCATATAGATTTCTTCCTTGCAAATAGGCCTTCATTTTGATTTGCTAAGCAACATAGTTGTGTTTCTCAAGCTTCTCAATCATTGATGGAAATTCATATCCCATTTTGAAGTGGATCTGATACCAATGAAAGAAGTTGGAGAGGTTTGGAGAAGCTTGAAAAGTTGGGTTTTCAAATGGTGAAGATGGTCAACAAACTAGCATACAACTTGGCTAGCTCTTTGGAAATCTAAGTTAGACCTTTTGGGCTTCTGATTGATGCAATAAAACCTAATGGGACTTTGGAATGTCAACAAGAAAAAGTTGATGTAAAATAGATAACTTGCACCTTGAGTAGCTCACAAAAACCTTCTATATTTGGATGGAAGCTATGACTTCAAACATGGAGAGCAACCAGCATAGTTACAATTGGAAAATTTCATTCTAGGGGAACTTCATACATAGGTTTGAATTGCTATAATTCATAAAAGCCCCAATTTTTACTGATCAATGAATGAGAATTGATTTTAACACTAATTAGGCATATCCTCGACTTTTCAAGACTGTGCAAAAGATGCCCTAAGACCAACTAGAGATTTATCTAAATGTACTAAACCAAATGACTTGAAAATTAATATCATAAAATATAAAGTAATAGCTTTTTAATACATGCTTAGTCACTTGATTTGGAGCCTATAGAGGGAGAACCAAGCTCTCAAAGATCACTCACTCTTAGGAAGGAGTTGAGAATTGATATCTCACCAAGAAATGATCAAACGTGTATTTGTGTTACATCAGATCATCACTCTCCCTATGTACAAAGAGGTCTTATATAGAACTTTTTGTGATTTTTCATGGCTCAAATATCATGCTTTCAAATTCAAATCCTCGCAGGATTGTTTGTTGAAGATGATTAGAATCTCTACCTACATTATAGGAAAAGTGAAAGTTGAAACTGTATCAACCTTTTTATTGATTGATTGAGAATCAATCTCAAATACTTTCAATTTGTGAGTTTTGGGCCTTTAATATTTCTCTTCTAAAAAGGTAAATACCTTGAACCTTACAGAATAAATGATCATAAGTGACCATACAATTAATATAGAGAAAAGTATGCACATACGTGCTACTCCCAAAGTACATGTATAACAGCATCTATACAATGGTTGAAGTGAGAAAGAAATTCATCTCAATCATAGTGAAAGCTTGGTGATCCAACGATAAATATATATCCCATAATCTTCTATGCACCTTCCTAAAACCTATAGGGTTGCTTGTGCACATTCCTTATGCTAAAGGTGCGTTGTTGTCCCTTAAGCAATCCTATGGTTCAAATCCATAAGTATTTATTTCTTGAAATCCAATTACTAATGAAGTTCTCTTATCTATGCTGCTTTGATGATGATAAAACCATAAGATTCATTCTTACAAGCATGATTACACCTTATTGATGTTTGCATTGGATGCATGTTATCATGTCATGAAATTTGATATGATTTCGCATTTTCAAACTTTCCTCATGTTGCTATTTGGTGTCTCTCATCATGAAAGTATCTTCCAACATCTTTCTTCATTGAATGCATGCTAGCGAATCATTTATTGCTGATTATTTGAACAATTATGTACTCAGTAGTGTAAGTTAAATAAGCATTGACACATCTTTTTGTCTTGTATGCCACTTACCTTAATATTGTGATATTGGTCCGTTGCCATGTAAATATTGTACCATGAAGCCTTAGAGTTTTTTTCATGATCAAAGGAACATAGACTTTCGGATTGAAGCCCTCTTGCCCATCCATTTACACCCATCAAATAATCCTCCCCCCCCCCCAAATACACACGCACACACACACTCATGTACATGCAGAGTTGGTTGTCTTTTGCTCATATTCCAAAATAATACTACTTAATGCTATGCTATGAGACAATTTTCAGGTTAAACAAAGTTCTTCTCTGGTTATCTTTTGCTCATATAGCTATGAGACAATTTTCAAGTTAAACAAAGCTCTTCTCGTAAGAAGCTACATTTGGTTCGAGGGGTACCAATTATACCAAGTATGATATTCACAAGAACAAACTAAAAATAGAATGATATAGTCTCATGGAGGAAATGAAAACATCAATATGCTTCACCACACAAGTTCATGATCGTAACTCTTCATCAAAATCTTGAAAGTACAAATGTAATTTAAAATTGATTGCAGAAAACTAGCAATGTCTTGCATTCATGTAGTTTATTTTCATCTAAATAGTTCTTTATATGAGTTATAAGAAAGATAAGTAAATGAAAAGGTGCACAACTCATGATTTCAACTGATTGTTCTTCCTTAAGAGGTCTTAAGAACGGGGGTAAGCAAGTGATACTATTGGTTATGAATCATAGATGCATATAATGGAAAATGATAACATCATTTGATGTATATAGTTTATTCATTTTGTATGATGTCTGCATGCACATAAATACGTATAAGCATGTATGTGAACATGCATGGACTATGTGTGTGTGTGCATATGTATGTATTTATGCATAAATGGATACATGCATGCATAAGGCACAAATCATAGTGCCCTTGGCATGATGAAAATGTTTTCTAGGTGCCTCAAGTTTGGGCAAGGAGGATGCCATTTCAGAAGGCATAGCAAACTAGCAAAATTCAGATGACCAAAGCATGCACCAAAGCTTTGCATCTGACATACCCTGAGAATCATGTACTGCACATGCCGAATCATTTACAAATCTTTCATAGTCTATGAGCTTATACAACCCACGACATAAAATGCCAGAAGCAATAATCATGTCGCCATTTGACAAATCATGCATTTGTCATCAACAAATTTCACAACTAAGCCAATCTTCACTAATGCAGGAATTGATAACAGATTTTTCTTGATCCCTGGCACAAACAAAGCATCTGACAAAGTGAAAGAACTACCATCAACAGTAGTCAAAATGGTCTTACCAACTCCCATAACAGGATAAGAGGAGTTGTTGGCACATGTAACAATATTTCCTATAGGGGCAGGCTCGAGTAAAGAGAAGAAATTGCGCTGTGAGGTAATATGTTTGATCGCCCCACTGTCAAAGTACCTGACATCTGAGACCTCATTCCTAGCTTGATACAATGTGGTAAGTGTATCCCAAGCATCCTTAACTATTCTGCAAGAGCAAATGTGAGGAATAATGGCACGTTTGATAGACAAAGCTATCAGTGCATGTGCCTGGGCATCTATGCCATCCCAATGAATCTTCTCTACAGTAGGTGTAGCAAAAACCGAAGCACGAACAGGAATATGCAGAATATCATCATCTTCAACACCTTCTACATTAGCTTTAGTATCTGCAGTTGTAACAGTTGCAGGTGTGATAGGACATTTTTCAACACCCTGCACAATGTTCCACAATCCTTTTGCAACCAATACATGTCGCATCATATAAGCCCACAATGTGTAGTTGGTACCATCCAACTTATCCTCAATAGCCAACATATGAAATACATCACTACTTTTAGCCATGGCCAATGACTAAAATACCTTGTCTGTATCTTAAAAAGTTGAACAGAACTGCCCAGGCGAGTTCTGCTAAACCTGTAGTAGACTTTGAGATGCTTATACTGGCAAACCGAAACTCGTATATACCTTTAGCACAAAAAGATGAAATAGCCTACACAAGCATTGTGATAGTGTGTTCGGAGGTCGAAACCAGCTCAGATCGTGATTTCGGCACCACATAGTGAAGCTGTTTTGATCTCAGAAACACGCTGAGTATGCTCACCAAAATTCGTGCGATTCTGAGACTGCAACCGGAGAAGTGTCTATGACACCCTAGATGAAGTGGCGACCTGCTCTGATACCAATTGTTGGAGTTAGATGTCTGCGGAAGCACAAAAATCACAAGGAAGAAGAAGAAGCTTGGAGCTAAACACACAATATTGAATGTATTACTAGAGAATGTACAAAAATAAGTAGCCCATTAGGGCAATAGAAGTATATACAAGCTGGAGGAAAAAAACCTCCTAAAGAGGGAAAAAAGTGCCCCGGCGGTCCTAGAGTGTTCACACACATCACTACCTAAATATATCAACAAATGATACATGCAGCATACATACATACATAGACACAAAATGCACACATATTACATACATACATATTAGATATATACATAGATAAGGTGCTATATATGCATGCACACATATAATTTATAGTGTACATACATGTCACTACATAGATGATAATACATACATGCATGCTCTATACACACACATGCACTCATACATGTATACATATAAATATATACATGCATTCATACATGTGTACATGTATGCATGCATGTATGTGTGTGTATATATGTGTACACACATATTACATACATACTATATACATACATGCACATAATGTACACACATATTACATACATAAATATTTCACACATAATGTACATACATATTTCACATATAATGTATATACATAGTACATGCACACACAATACATACATACTACATTCATACACTATTATGCACACATAATGTACATACACATTACATATTACATACTACAAATGTCACACACAATACATATATACTACATACGCACACACATAATGTGCATGCATAATACACATATTTGATTTGTACTACACACATAATGTATAAATGGATCCCATTATTGGGGGCAGTTATAGATGAAATAATGCTTTCTTGTTACAAGATTGCAAGAGTACAAGAAAATCCATGTAAGATACATCGTTCACTAGACTACTTAGGATCATGGGCATAGATGACATGACCCTATAATCAAAGTGTATAAATGCAACTATAAGACAATGAAGGTATAAAGCAAGACCAAACTGGTATTGTATACCTATAAGGCAACTTAAATAAATAATTATGGCTCTATAATCATGATTTTTCAAGATTGAAGAGAGAGGATTCCAATTTTTACAAGGATCATCACAAGGTATTGTGATTAGAGAGCTTAAAATTAAGAGTAATGGGCCCATTTGAAATTAGAGAAGAGAGACTCATTGATGAGATGGAAAAAGCATATGTGAGAATCGACAAAGAGAAATGAGAGAAGATGTGAACTACAGTGTAGGCAACCATTCTGTGTGAAATTTGTTTTGCTAGAAAGCTCCACAGGTATTCTATAAGTCTACAAAATGTCACTCAAAATCTCTCTAGAACTTATGAGAAAGAGGCATTTTGGATTCCAGAGGTGCAAAGAAGTCTACCTATGGAGGTCATTCATGCTTGTCATTGCATAGGATTGAGGTTTATCCCTCTTCAATGATATCGTAGCATCAAGACGACCAATAGTGGTCTAAAGGAAGGAAGAGGACCTTTTGGAGGTGATGGAGCAAGAGGAAGCTATAGATCAACATTTCTTGAGCTCAATCATAAATAGGAAGATGTTTTTGAAGATACCATAAGGGTACATTTTTTTTGAAGAGTTTTGAGTCCAAAGGTAAAGCTTCAATATTTACATCCCTTATGTCACCTCCAAGTCACTTATGGAGCCTCCAAAAGTATGAGGAGGTCACCATGGTTGAGTTCAATACACAAATGAAAAATTTTGATAAAAACAACTACCAACCATGGAAGCTTAGGATGTTAATATATCTTATGGGGAAAGGCTTGTGGGTATTGGTAAGTTTATTAGAATCAAGGCCTAGCTTAGGAGAGAATCCCACTAATGATTAGTTGACGAGATTTATATAGTGGAATGAAAGGGACAAGAGAGTAATATTCATTCTCTCACAACACATTATCAATGCAATGATTGGACATATACATCCATGAAGGTATGAGAAATCTTAGAGAGTCTTTACTCTACTTCCACAAAAGATAGGAAGATACAATTGAAGAACAAGTTCAACAACTTAACAAACTGACCAAGCAACAATATCAGTTATTTATTTTTGAAGGTAAAAGAATTAAGTGATCCATTGGGTTCCATTGGTTGTAATGTTGATAATGATGAACTAGTAGCCTACATCCTACATGGATGGAGGGATGATGAGATACGGAAGGCATTCACCACTTGTGTTTACGTAAGAAAAAACCTACAAATTTACAACTGTGACCTTGATTGTCACAGAGGAGATCAAGATTAAAGGTAGCAAATCAAAGGGCAATGACGCCCAAGTGTTTTTATACAAGTAAAGGAAGGAGCAAAGGAAGAGGAAAAGTCAAGGGCAGAGGAAGACAAGGAAGATGTCAAGGTCAATAGCAAGGACAAGAACAAAGAGGCCATTCCTCATCACAAGGAGGAAGAGAGAGACATAGAGGAAGAGGATAAATACAAAACAATCTAGAGATAGAGATAATTCACACTATTGCTACATATATGCAAGTATGGAGATTATGCAAGGGATTTCTATCAAGGAGGCAACAATCAAAGATATAGCTCATATAAGGGACAAGGTAACTATGCATATAATATCATCACCTACTTTTTTTAGTGCTTCTCACAAAACCTCAAGCTCAAGATAGTAGCTTCATCCAATTAACACACAGAGAATGAGCTTTGTTAATCCACCCAACCTACTGAGCTAATATGTTGAGTCTCTCATGAGATGCTACAAGATTTATAATCTCACTTTCTTTCCTCCCTCTTCTATGATATGAGGAATCATCCTCTAGTCAGACAAGTGGCATGACTACTCTACTAACCTCCTTGCCTATGGGATGATTCACACCCATAGGCTGAATGATGTGACATTTCCTTCCCCTTTAAAAACATTTTTGTCCTCAAAAATGTAGATGAAGCATTCGTATGGTAGAAGAAAGTGCTCGGACTCCCTTGAATCACATGTACTTCTAGTACATGGTCATCTCTAGGTGCAGCTTCCTTGTACCCATCACCTTAAGAAGCCTCATATAAGATCATGTTAAAGGTGGGAAACCATCAATGCCCATTATCTCCTGTATACAACTAGATTTCAATTATCAATCCAATAAAACAAGATCATCCAAATGACCTCAATCCATATAATACTCTATGGAGCAATAATATTAAAGCCAAGTGCTAGATCCAAGCTATGGAGGATCGATCATACCATGATGGAGATAATAAACCATAAAATCCCTTGAAACATAGAAGAAAGTCCCATAGAAAAGTGACTCCAAAACCCATCTAGAGATAAAATGATAGACTTGCCCTCATGCCAATCTAGGTCTTCCTAACCTCAAGTGTGCTCACAAGTAATAGTTTAATCTAAACTACCTTGTGAATTATGCAAATCCATTATCCTAGCTCAAAAATAAGACTTCCTTTGTAGTAAATGAAAGAACATGACCATAAAGTTTACCACATAAATGCAAAAGCATTCCTTAGATTCAGATAATCCATGAGTACCCATTCTCCTAATTCATGCTCATTCATATTCCTCATGATGAAGCACCAACTAAGAGTTTGGTCACTAATGTCAATAACTAGATCTCTCGTCTAGTCGACCGTAATTGAAGATAGACATAAATACTTCTCTCTAGAGTCTCCATGTGAAACTCAATCTAACCACCATGATTAATTGATGTCCCTCTTGTCTTTGATAAAAGAGTTACACTCCTATCTAGACAATCTAAAGATGAGAAAGAAAACTACCTTTCTCTCTCTCTGTCTCTCTCTCTGTCCTCTCTCTAATCTCATTTAAGGAAAAGATCTCTAGTAGTGGAATCTATCCCACGTTCCCTTTCCCTTTGAAAGAGATTATGTTGAATCCAATTGCTCTACTCATCCATAATTGAGAACATGTACATAGGTTCTCCATGTTTCATCCTTTTAAAATACTGGAGGATCAAACTCCCATATGAGGGAAATGACACTAAAAGTAGAGTAAATGAATTCCTTTTAAAATATAGACTAAGAGATGTTTTCTAAACACCCCCTTTCTCTAGTGGAAAACATAATCTATTCTTCTCCAATGAAGAAATCTTATTTTCCTTTCCTTTCTCTCTTTCAAAGAACAGGACCTAAAGTAATATTTTTGAGAGCTCTCCTCTGATCTAGTGAGACATGCCCCCATCAATGATCATTCCTTTTATCCATGGCCATAGAAGAAGAGTGATCAAAGAGAAGTTGTCCACCTTCCCATACTAGTGGAACCTTCTTACAATTCATGGTATCATACCTACACTAAACATAACATATTTTTCGTGTATATATAATGGAATATTTAGCTAGAGTCTAATGAATCCCATGTCCTCAAACTAATGTAGTTTGGTTCTAGTCAATATATGATAGTGGATATCCCTCTCTGTTCAAAACTAACTAGCTCCTATGTACCAAGAATATATCTAATTTTCTCTCTATAGATTCATATATATACATATATATATATATATATATATATATATATATATATATATATATATATATATATATATATATATATATATATATATATATATATATATATATATATATATATATATATATATATATATATATATATATATATATATATATATATATATATATATATATATAGAGAGAGAGAGAGAGAGAGAGAGAGAGAGAGAGAGTGAGAGAGAGAGAGGGTACCCCAAATGTTCCTCACTAAGGGGTCTATGCTCTAAATCATAGATCTAGTTCCATGACTATGGCCTTCCTAATCATCACTCGAATCACATTAGCACTCATTGATGCTCTCCCATGAAACCCATCTATATGATCCCTTCTAATTGGTTTCCTTAGTAGCTTAGCAAAAATACTTCACTAATTAATCAAGTGATGTGCAATAGTGAAACTAGTCAGTCTTTGGGCATACCTCATGATACGCCATAGTCTCCTTATCAAATCACGAGACTCTTTTGAAGGTAAATGAACCTTTAGTACACTGGAGATTATCATAAATATATCTACCATAATCCACTGTTCAACTTCCTAAAACCTATAAGATTGCTTGTGCACATTCCTAATGGTGAAGGTGTCTCTCTTTCCCCTTAGAAATCCTATGGTGTGAATCCATAAGGATTATTTCTTAGGATTCAATTACTAATGAATTTGCCTAATCTATGATGTTTTGATGGTGACAAGTCCATAAGATTCATTCTTACATGCATGATTACACCTTATTGATGTTTGCAATGGATGCATGTTATCATGCCATGAAATTCTACTAAAGATAAGTGTGTATACAATACCATGAGGAGGGAAAAAATTTGGTAGCATTTCCCCAAGGAAATGGAGATCTACAAAATTTTAAGCATATGATCAGCATAAGGCCTTGTGAGCCTATGGCACACATGACATTCACAATAATATAGGGCTTTGCAAGCCCATTGCATACAAGCCATATACTAACTCATCAAGCTCCATAACCTGAAAAAGACACAACATGCTTGCAACAACATCAACATCTCATATTCTCTTGAAATCTTATAGTTGCATCCCCTAGAAATCATCAAACAAGTGTATACCTAGGAAGTTGACCCATCTCCTAGACTTAAAACAATGATCATTCAATCACACATCCATGCATCTATATGCTATCATGCCAAAACATAAACCATAATGCTTTAAATTGTAAGCCATACACCCTTGAATGGTTTAATATCATAATTGAATGCATCCAAGCTTTTCGACGATCTTCAAGACCTGTACACTTTTTTTGCCAGTTCCTAAAATGAATTTTGAAATATCCGATGGTATGAAATCACTTCTGTTAAGATATCATGCTCAACAGGTGATGATCAAGGATGAACCACTTTTCATCTCTCTGACATGTAGTAGTTATGGCGATATATGTCAGGGATACTTTTTAGTGAGTTGTGCCTGATTTATCTGTTAAGAGTGATGGCATATATGTTTTCTTGCTAACTCACTCATTCATAGAAATTAGGGTTTTATTTATGGATTTTTCTTTATATATTGGATTGCTTGTATTGTTTTATTAGGTCATTCTTGTATAATCTCTTTATATGATAGAAGAAGAAGAAGATCATTCTTCCTTGCCTCAATTTGTGTATGCTCTTCTTTTTGTGTGTGAGAGTGTGTGAGAGCTCTCTTCCTTATCTCCTTTTTCTTGACATGATATTAGAGCCAATGTGGCTATAGAGAGCTTGTGGAGAAGGATGATAGTGAAGGGTACATGAGAAAGCATGGAGAATGTGCACTTCACAAATGATCTCAGATTACTATAAAATTCAGAGCCATCTTGACCACCATTTTGAGCTTGGGGCCCATAAAAAAAATTGGTCAATTTGCTAAACTGTAACTTGCATTCTATTTAAAATCTCTCAAATATTCCAAATTATTTAGAATCTCAAGTGATTTTGTGTACTGTTGATACACAAAAACTGTGTTTTTTAGAGATCGAGTAATAAATTCACTGCGACAATGTCCAAGCAGAAGTTCTACTTCGAGTGTTTTTGCAATATTGTGAATTGCTCCAAAAATAGAAAATGCTAATTCAATGAATCAACTTATGAGAGATAAGTTAGACAAAAACAAATTTCATGCTTGTAGATTCATAATGATGAATTTCTTGATGAGAAAAGGCTGCTTGAAGTACATCAATGGAAAGTTTGAAAATGCTCCACAATTACTTCAAATTGCAGACCAATTAAGAGCATATCAAGAGTGGAATCAAGGAGCATAAAAGGTAATGTATTAGCTTTCTATCAACATACATGACAACATGATTAGGCACATATAGGATGCCAAACTCTGAAATAGGCTTAGAACAGTTTGGTGACATTGTATGAGACCAATAAAAAGGCATGGAAATTGCAACTCAAGAATGAGCTGCATACACTAGAGAAAAACAGCATATCGATAAGTGATTACACTCTAAAAATAAAAAGAATATGTGAGTCACTTGCATCTATTGGCATCAATGTAGATGATGATGATAAGGTGGAAGTGTAACTTCATGGTTTAGGAACTGCATTTAAGCAGTTCAAAACTTCTATTTTGACCAAGGAAAATATTCCAATTTTTTCTAATCTTTTGTCCATGCTGATAATTGAAGAAAAGAACCTTGGTGAAGACTCAAAATCCCAAGGAAAATCTAGTTTTGAGTAGGTATTCTACTTTGGCAGAGGAACAGGTCGAGAAAGAGGCTTTAGAAGTGGAAGAGGAAACAGTGCCAGGACCAAGGTCAACAATAGAATTGTGCAATAGGTAGAGAGCAATTTTGAGGCAAGAGGACCCAAAGAGGCCATAGAAATTTCCAAAGAAATGATTCAGGTAATGACAGTAAGGGATGTTGGAAGTGTAATGAACTTGGTCACTTTGAACATGATTACAGGTTGAAGAATCAAAACAACAAAAAGCAACAAAACAACTATGCATCCACAAGTGTAGATGATTCAAAGAAGTTGTTCATGGTCCAACATCACATGATGAATACAATGTCTGTTGATGTTTCAAAATCGAATGGTAATGTGTATTAAGTTAATTCAGGTGCCTCAAATCACATGACCAACCATGCAGAATCGTTTAGTAGTTTGAAAAAAAATTTTGCTCATGGATTTGTTGAAACAGTTGATGATACATCACATTCTATCAAACATACAAGAAACATAGCACATTCTATGGAGGACCGGAAGGTAAAACATCTTGTTGATGTACTGCATGTTCCCAATATAACAAAGAATTTGGTTTCTATTGGATAAATGGTTGGAAGGGATTACAAGTCAGGTTCAATGCTGATGGTTTATATGTAGAAGAGTACAAACAAAATGGAAGGTTCTTTGCCAATGGAAAGAATGTTAGTAGGATGTTCAGCTTGAATTTGAAAATTCTTGAAATGAATCCAACCATGTTTGCAAAAGTTGTTGGGGTTATTGCTGATATAGATATTTGGCACAAGAGAATTGGATATGCAAATTTGTAGAGGTTGAAGTTGGTGTAGTCAAAGGAGCTTCTCAATGGACTACCAAATTTCAAGGTTGTAGAGATGGAGAAGGTAGGTGAAACATGTCAATCTGATAAACAATCAAGGACATCATTTTTGCATGACAAGCATGTTAGTGAGAATGTGCTTGAAATAGTACATAGAGATGTTTGGGATCCTCCAAAGACCACGTCTATGGGAGGCTGCAGGTTTTACGTCACTTTCATTGATGACCATACACGAAAGGTATGTGTATACTTCACAAAAGAGAAGAGTGAGGTGTTTACTCACTTTCAAAATTTCAAGGATGTGGTGGAAAAGCAAATGAGGAAGTATATTCAGACATTAATATCTAATGGAGGAGGTGAATAGATGTCAAATGAGTTCATTAGTTTTCTAAAAATTCATAGAATTCAAAGGAAAGGTTCATGCAAGTACACAACATAAGAAAATGGCATTAATGAATGCAAAAAAAGATATATTATAGAAATAACAAGAGGCTTGATGGCTGAGAAAAATATGCCTAATTGTTATTGGGTAGAGGTTTTGCATATTACTGCATGACAAATAAAACTAGGAATGATGATGTACATCAAGTTACATCTGAAGAGAAGTTTAGAGGTAAAAAGCAAAACTTATCACATATGAATGTATTTGGTTGTATTGCATATGTACATGCTCCACATGAGTTGAGGATGAAACTTGATCAAAAAGCAAAAAGATGTACCTTCATTGGGTATTCCCTTGAGAAAAAAGGATATAAATGTTACAACCGCCTTCCATGACAGGTGAAGGTAGGTAGAGATGTGGTGTTTGAAGAAATGTCAAGCTTCCATGTAGGTGCCAAACGAGGACTTAATCTTGACTCAAATGAGAAAGGAAATGTTGAAAATGCAAGTCTAGAATCTCAAGTTTAGAGTGGGCCTGATATGTTGCCAAGCAATAGTTCCAACTCAAACCCATGGATTGGAAGCAAAATTTTAGTCCACCAAATTCATCAATTACATCCAAGAAAGGTAAAGAAAAGGTTTCTGTTGGTAATAGAAAATCTACAAGTTTTGAAGACAACGATTGTTGGAGTTAGACATCTGCAGAAGCACGCGAACAACACAAGGAAGAAGAAGAAGCTTGGAGCACAACACACAATACTGAATGTATTACTAGAGAATGTACAGAGATAAGTAGCCCATTAAGGTAACATGGGTATATACAAGCCGAGGGAAAAAAACCTCCTAAAGAGGGAAAAATGTGCCCCGCCGGTCCTAGAGTGTTCACACACATCGGATAAAACAACCCAAGTAGTCGGGTACCACTCAAGTAGCCAAAGATGCGCTTAACCGCCTCCCAATGCTTGACACCTGGGCACTGCACAAACCTACTCATCTATGAAACTGAATATCTGACCGAGTAATGCATAAGTAAATCAAGCATCCAACAGCCTGCTGATAGAGAACAACATCAAATGCATCTCCAACATCCCGTAGACTCAATCATAAACTTGTCTCCATAGGAGTGGCAATAGGCTTACAGTCTTCAAGGCCAAAATGCTGCAATAATGTGTCAATATATTTTGTTTGACACAAAGCCATTCCACCATCAACTTGAATAAACTGAATGCCCAAATAGTGATGCAAATGCCCCAAATCATACATCTCAAATGAGGCATGCAAATCAGCCTTAAAGTCAGCAGTATGCTTCTCAATAGGACCAGTGAGCAGCATGTCATCAACATAGATAACAATGATCAGAAGCACATCATTAGCACGCTTAACATATAAGGTGCTTTTAGTTCAACTATTCTCAAAACCATGTGCAATCAGATAGGCATGTATCTTCTCATACCAAGCACGTGGTGCTTGCTTTAAGCCATATAATGCCTTCTTTAACATGCACACCTAGTTTTCATGCCCTTTCTGCACAAAGCCACGGGGCTGAAAAATATACACTTCTTCATGCAAGTCATCATTCAAAAATGCAGTTTTAATGTCCAAGTGATGTACATTCCAGCCATGATGGGCTGCAAGTGCATAGATGCTCCAAAAAATAGTCATACAGCATGTAGGTGCAAAGGTCTCATCAAAATCAATGCCTCTTTCCTGTGCATAACCCTTTGCAACAAGCCTAGCCTTATACCTTTCAATTGTACCATCAGGCTTACGCTTCAACTTGTATACCCATTTAGTACCAATGGCCTTCTTGCCAAGAGGCAAGTCACATAAAGACCAAGTACCATTCTTGATTATAGCATCATACTCATATTGCATAACAACCATCCAATTTCTGAACTTTGTGCTTCATCAAACAAAATAGGCTCATTCTCATCACAAAGACTAGATGTAGCCATAGCATAGCAATCTAATGCAAAAGAGGCACTATGAGAATATGTACGAGTACGATATGACATAGGTGCATCTAATTTGCTATCACGCAAAGTCTGCACCAGCCATTTTGGCATAGTTTTTGCCTCCTCAATATCAACTCTCTCATCAACAAGTGCATCGTGTAAATCTGCATCAGAAATGGGATGATCTGCATTATCACATGAAACCTGTAAAGGCTAAGAAGTTGCCTCATTAGGACCAGCACTAGATTGTCCACCTGTAAAAAGAGGAAGCAAAGTATCATACATGTCTTTGGAGCTAACAGATGTCTCCTTAGTACATGAAAGAAATGGTTGAATAGCATCTTCCACAAAAACAACATCACGGCTAACCAGAATGCATTTAGTCTGTGGATGATAGAGACGATAGCCTTTACTTTCATTTGACTATTGCGGATGGTAGTTCTTTCACTTTGTCAGATGCTTTGTTTGTGCCACGGATCAAGAAAAATCTGTTATCAGTTTTTGCACTAGCCAAGATTGGCTTGGTTGTGAAATTTGCTGATGAAATATGTACAGTTCATGATCTATCAAATGGCGACGTGATTATTGCTTCTGGCATTTTATGTCATGGGTTGTATAAGCTCATAGACCATAAAAGATCTGCAAATGATTCGACATGTGTTGTACATGATTCTCAGGCTATGTGAGATGCAAAGCTTTGGCATGCACGCTTTGGTCATCTGAATTTCGCTAGTTTGCTACACCTGCAGAAATATGAGATGGTGTCTATGTACTTGAGTCAAGAAGACTCAAGGACTCGTGCCAATGAGACTGTACCTCTATTGCAACACAAGTGCATATAGTGGGAAATTAACACACATTTAAATGTCAATCTGATCGAACGACCTAACCAAGTGTATGAGGACATGTGCACACATGATGGAACATGAAGTGGTTCAGCTGCTATGAATGAGAAAAGACTAATCCACCTCTCAAGCTCACTGAGAAATTGAAAGTGTCTGCCGCGATACCTCTTACAGCAGTTTTCAGAAAATCAAGGATTTCTCCCAGCTCCGAGCTCCGAATATAGTCAATAGGGTACTCCTTTCGAAGCTCTCAACAAGACGCATCTATTCCAAAGTGGTTTCACTCGATTCTGACAACTTTGCTTCAAGTTATGACCAAAATAGTGAATGGTGGGAAGCACCCACACTCACGCCACAACTCCTACAAGCTCACACACACACTACAGTGGCTCAAAAACAGTGGGGAGGGGTAGACAACAGTCCTACACACACATTCCAAGCGTGACACACACATACAAGATCAAAGAGAAGATGAAAATCTGCATGAAAGAGGCAAATTCGAAAATTTTGGAGAGCTCCTTCTTCACAATGGCAAAAAGTCTCTACAAAGAGTCACAAAGTGACTTATATACATGTGCCCTAAATTTGGTCCTTTCACACAAGAGACCGGCACTTTATTACAAAAAAGTTGAATTTCCTACTAGTTTACAAGGGATATTTTACAACAAATTGGGATTATGCAACTAGAGGACTCCTCTAGTGCATTTACATGGCTTGAGGGAATTCTCTAGGACTTTGAAGAAGAAAAATATGCCCATTAATTTGAAAATTTTGGGGCTCTTCTCTTGTGCTCCTTTGCTCTGCAACACTCTCCCCCTCTTTGTCTCTATCGTCCCTTGACAGGCTTTACTTCTTGTCTTTCCCTTGTCGTCCGCATGCATCCCTTGGTCAGTTTTGCTTACTGGTTGGACTGGCGTTCCGTTTTAATGGTCCTGTGCTTGATTTGTACTACTTGTTCTTTTCTTTTCATCGCTCGCAACCCTTGGTCAATTCTGCCTGTTCATCACTCTTGCATTACGTTTTAGTGGTCCTCTGATTTGTCCTAGTTGCACACATCGAGCCCTGCCGTATTACTTGAGCATGTTTACTATCTTTTCCCCGCACGCAACCCTTGGTCAGTTTTGCCTGTTTATTAAACAGGTGTTCAGTTTTGATGGCCTCTTCTTAATTCTTGTCTTACGTCCCTTGGGCCTGATGTATTTGTCTAGCCTGTTGAGTCGGGTTGCCACGCACGCCATCAGTGGAAGGTATGAGGATGTGATCCTTCAGTCTTCGATCTGGACCTTCCAAAGATCAAGAGGTTGAAGCACCCTCATGTGGTTTCGGAACCGCTGGATATCTTCTTGCACATCTTCATGGATACTTTCCTGGCCCTGGTTCCTCCTTTCGCCTGCATGCTTTTTCCTTGATGTGTGCCCCTGCAGGGCTCTGTGCAGAGATGGGTGTTGCGCCCCTGTGGTGCTTTGGGTAGAGGGTGGTTCTTCTGTTATCATGATCTTCATTCTTTATTGGGCAGGTTTTGACTTTGATCTTCTTCTTCTTCTTTTCTTGCTTGATTCCCCTTCCACACGTCCCTCCTCCTAAACTCTGTCGTCCCCAAAAGGCTTTTTGTGGCGACGTGTGTATGTCTGTATGGCTGCTTGCTCTCGTTGATTTAGCAGATTAGCGTGACAAATCATAAATTCTTTCCACTGCTGGGACTTAACTCCATCTTCTGGTGCTTGTCGGTGATCCGCAAAAAAACTTGTTTCATAAGCAACCAGATGCACATTCAAGTTGAAGTCATATTTACAAAAATCTCTGAATCTATTTCGAAGAAGCCAGTGAAAAATGCTTCTTCAAAAGTTTGCATATACGTTGACGGCAAAAACATGATTCGAAAGTAATATGCCATAAGTGTCAGGCGGCTTGGAATAGTGGATAGATAAAAAATGAGTGCTTCCGATCCTTGCGTAATGCCAATGAAATTCAAAAAAGTGTATTTTGCGTGTTGGAATACTTTGATTACCGTGAGTAGCATGCTGAATATCTTATTTGTCATTTTAACAGCTAAATCAGGGACTGTAGCATATCTGGCAATCCAAAATTCCATAGTTTTTACCATATATTCCTCCGTCGGTAAGTAATTGTGTGGAGGGCTAGGTAACAACGGGTAGTTGAGCCACTGATTATTGATATTGCCTTGGCGCTCTCCTTCCCAAAATTGCGTCCAGGCGCGTCTGCGGGGTACAGGACAAAAGGATGGATTGACTTGAAGCACATATGGTGATGCTTCCCATTGTACCCGCAATGTAGGATTCTTTCCAAAATTTTCCGCCTCCAGATAGGATCCGCCTTCTCGAACTCCTCTTGAGTGTAATTGAAAGTATTCTTGTCGAACTAGAGGTTGCTATCAGGTTCTTGATTAGTGGTTGTCCTTATATAATGCCGCGTTTGTTCCTTTAGAAGACCATATGGTACATTGAAGGGCTTCAAAATTTGCTCTAATTGTTTGTTTTCTATGTGGCTTCCTTCATGATTTGTATTATTTGGTCTTCAAAATCAGCAGTGAGCTGGGACACCAGTAGTCCCCTTTCTGGTCGGCTCAATTATGCAATGTCCCGATTATTATGATCAATGTGAACCTCTTGTTCCTCCCTTATCGGTGAATGATGTGAGGGGGGAGAGAGAGGACGTACCTCAGTCTCCACAGTAGCCTCTACGGATTTTGGTACTACTGGTGTTCCCTCCATTGTTTTCTGCTTTAACTACTCTTGAAGCTGTGCAATCAATGCGTCTTCTTCTTTATTTCCTCAGTAGCCTGTGCAATGGTGTCCTTGTGTTTAAGAAGTTCTTGAGCAACAATGTCTAAGTGATCGGTGTCTTCTTTACACTGTCGGAGATAATTATTCTCAGCTTTTTTCCATTTCGTTCTGAGAGCTGCAGTGTCATCCATGTACTTCTTTTCCCATTCTGCAATGGTGAGTTTCTCCTTCTTGATCTGATCTTCATAGTTAGCGATCTTTTTCTCTAATTCTTTGATATCTTGTTCTGGTCTTTCTTGAGCCTCTATTGGCTGGTCACTGAGAAGGGCGATCATGAGTTCTTTATTTCGATTCCTTAAGTTCTCTGCTTCCTCCATATATACTTTAATTTGTGATTCCAGTATTCTGCTCCGGGCAGCTATTCGCGCCTTCTCAGTCTCGCTAGCTTCGTATTTTCTTTGTACTTCTTGCAGTTGTGCTTTTAAACGTCCGTTTTCGGTCATTAACTCACTGCAATGTTTTTTAGCTGCTTGGACTTCTTTCTCTTTGTTTTTGATGTGCTCTCTTTCTAAGTTCAATTCTGCTGAAAGGTTCTTACTCTTTTCTTGAAGCTCATGTTTGTCGTTCATTGCTTGGTCGTAGTCTTCATCAGCCTCAAGCATTAGTTGTTGCATATCTAGAGTGGTTCGAATCATGTCTTGTACCACAGGCTTGAGTTGAGCAATGTCTACATTCAACCAAGTTCTTGGTATGCTTGGAGCTTCACCTGTGAGCACATCTCGTCCTTGCTCCACATGGATGGTTTCGTTGTGTGGTTGTCTGATTTGTAGATGTACATGTGGTTCAGTTTCTTCTTTATCCATCTTAATAGCTTTTGTGGCACTCCCTTGAAATGTGACATCCATGGGGGAGGGTTCTGCCACCACTCGTATCGGTGTGAAGGGTTCCTCGTCCTCTATTTTCTCTTCCTGATGCTCCTTCTTTGGTATCTTTATGGATTTTTCGTGAGGTGGTGTGGCTTCCTTGATATGAATGGTGGAAGTCTCATTAAGTTTTATCATATGTGTACCTTCCTGATCTGCTTCCTTACTTGTGATATTCGGATCGGTAAGCGGCACATGGTCATCCGTCTTGAGACCTTCTGCTTCTTCATTGTAGTTAACTTCATTCAATTCCACCCATTGTCCATCATCCTTTGATTCACTTTGAATATCGACATTCAACAGTGAAGTGTCGGGTTCTTGTTGGGCATCTGATGATGAGCTTGAATTGTCCAATCCTATTTCCCTGTACCGATGGACTTTGGTGAGTTTCCTTTTTGCTTCCAATTCTTGTTGGGTCTGTTGATAGTGATGTCCTTGCACTGGGAGGTTGACTTGTCCTTCCGTATATTGGTGCGTCTCTTCCATTGCTTTAGCTAGCTCTTCCTCCGTAATTGGTCTATTCTCTTTCAGGGTTGTCTTAGGAAGTACATGTGTTCTTTTTTATTTCGGCACTTCCTCTTCTACTTGCTTGACTTCTCTGAGTCTCTTCGTTCCTCTCATTTTGGGTTGAGAACTAGTTTCTGCCACTTCCACAATCTTTACTCCTTTTTTCTTTTTAGGAACTGTGGCGACTTTGACGTACTGAGCAAGAGCAGTCGAAGATGGCATTTCCTGCAAGTATTCTCTTATGCCCAAAGCATGGTAGATCAAGATCGTTAGTGCAATGCTGCCGTTGAGGAACTTCTTATTATTCCATTGCTTTTTTGCCTCGAATAGTCTTTCTTGGACATATGGAGTCAGATTAATCTGATTGCCAATTTTCTTGATTGCATGGGACAGTAATTGAACGATGATCCTTTGGGGAGCCGTGTATCGATTCATATTTGGAAAGCATAAGTGTTGGTGAATTAGTCTGACTTCCTCTTCTATATCGACTCTGTTAATGTCGACAAAAGTTCGTGTCTTTGCTCCACGACTCTCTTCCCTTACCATAGTGACACCGTCCTTCTCCCATCCGAATGCTTCCTTAATTAAGTCGTGTGTAAATTGTATGACAACCCATTCACCTCCTTTATCCATTACTCTGGCTTCGGGTACCAATGGATCATGCAGTGCCGACTGTAAGGTGTTCATGACTTGCGTGCATCTTTGGAAGTCAGGCTTATATATGGGCAATTCAAAATACTTATGAATGTCTACTTTCTTCATTATGTCGATTGTAGAGGGTAGTTCATGCAATACTCTGAAGTCCTGGGACATAATCGGAAAGTGATGATCTGTGTCCATGATTTTTATGTTCGCCAAGAAGAGATACTCTCCTACTGGTTGCTCTTCTCTAAACCAATGTCCTTTGGCTTTTGTGAGACTTTGGGGAGGAAATTCCTGTACCTCCTCCTGAATTGTAGCCTCCGAGTCTTCAGAAGCCATCTGCACTTGTCATGAAAAGTGCATTAGCTTGAAAGGAAGTATAGCAATTAGTGTGGTGCATTGCAAGTTGTTGTTGTCGCTCATCACTCCGTTTCCCATGATTCCATAGGTGAGATCTCTTACCACTTTCTTTTTTTTTTTCTTATATTCCTTAAAAAAACACAATCGTTAGTATAGCCGAAGCTTTTATTTATGTACAAAGTATGTCCATTCCTAGGAGAGTTGAAGCTATGACCTAATTCCACTTGGCGAATGTGCACCCCTAGTTTTATAATGTACATCATGTGCTGAATGCTTGGCCTCGTATTGTGGCCCTATTATGCATACTTGAGGTGCATTAGAGGCTTCATGAGTGCAATGGGAATCTCTGTTGCTTCGATTGTCCACTCCTTGCAGTTGCTTGGGTTTCCAAATCCATTTCGTGACCACTGAGAGAGGTCGTTTTGTTTCTTTGATTCTTCGGGCTTCATGTGTTCTCTTTGTTTCCAGTAGTGTTCTAGTAGTACAGACGGTTCTTTTCTTGTTTCTGGAACGAATCTGATGTGGTTGGGTCATTCACTTTTTCTGATGTATTGCATCCTCCTGAGTGCTTATTGCCTGCTTAGCTGCCTGTGTGACCTTCTTGGGAATCCATATCTGTTGGCGTGATCTCTGAGCTTCAATCAAAGGCTTGGGGATCCATACCTGCAAGAGTCCTGTTGGTGTGGAATTTGGTGTAGTTGACTTTTTGATTTCTGCTTTCTTCTTAAGTGTGGGTGCTGACTTCTTCTCGTTTTGCACCTGATCTTTGCGTACCCACTTGTATTTGTCCTTCCCTTGATACGAGTATCTGCTTGTTGTTTTCCAATATGGTGATCTTTTGGCTGGGTGAGGAGCTCCAGGAGAGTTGGTTTCCTTAATGGCTTGCTGTTCCTTACCTGAATGTGGTGATTTCGATTCTTCTGTAGACATTGTATAGTTTGAACTTTCTTTGTCTTCTAGATTGGTTTCTGGGATATGAGGATTGGGATCACTTTCCACTGTCTTTTCTTGGCAGCTCTCAGAACTCTCGACTACCTTTGGTTGAAGTAAAGGCTTCTCTCCTAATAAGCTGAAAATTTCTTTGTGCCCGATCTTGGCAGAAACATAGCCTTGAGCTAGGTTGATGCTTACTTCGTTCTCAATGATCCATTCTTGTCCTAGGATTAAGTCTTCTATTAAATCCTCATCTTTGCACACTAAGACTCTTTGTTCCATGGAGGAATTTCCTAGGTGGAGGGATACTACTGTTGTTCCAATGCATTCTAGGGTTTGACCTCCAATTCCTATAAATTGGGCTCTTGTGGAATTCATACTTAATTGCAGATCTTTTATGACGGTATTTCGTATGCAACTAAGTCCTGCTCCTGAGTCTATCAAGGTGTCTATCAACTTGTACTCTGTCTTGCCAATCCCTAGGTTTAGGTAAGGTTGTGTCCTACAAGCACGCGTCGTATCAAAGTTATGGACTTGGTAATTAGCCATAGGGATGGGCTCCTCGCCTTGGAGATATTTTTCGTCTCTCTGCCTAATCCATTCTTTCCTTTTCTTAATGCGTTCTAGGGCTTCTTGTCGGGCCTCCTCTCTAATCCGTTCTTCCTCTTTCTTCCTATTTTGAGCACCTACTAGATGTGGTAACATTTGATCCGTCAATGGCTCCATGAACCTTTTAACTCTACATCCACTTATGTAGTTATGAAGAATATCTCCATCTATCGTGGCTAGATTAACTGCTCCACTAGTAGAGATTCTATTGATGATCAGAGGTCCATATCCACGTTTTTGTAATTTCTTGGCATGTTGTTTTAAGGTGTACACCAAGACTAAGTCTCCCTCTTTAATTCCTTTGTCTTTTATATGTGCATCATAATATGCCTTTTGTCTTCTTTTGGCTGCGTAGATTCTTGCCACTGCTTGTAACCTAGTTCCATGTAACTTCTCGATTTGGTCGAGTTGTTGGGATAGCTGATGTCCGTTCCATTCATACTGTTGGGCTACTCTCAAGGTTGGGTTTAAAAAATCAATGGCAAAATAGCATTCTGCCCATACACTAAATTGAATGGGGTAGTTCCAATGGCAGTCTTATATGCTACTCGGAAGGCCCAAATTGCATGATGCAATTGTTTGTCCCACTCCGACCTTCCATTATTGACAATCTTTGTCAATACAGTACATAATACCTTGTTGGAACTTTCCGTTTGATCATTGGCTTGGGGATGGTATGGGGCTGATTTCTTGTGAATCACTAAAAATTCATTCATTAGCGACTCTATTACTTCATTAAGAAAGTGTGTTCCTGGGTCACTCACAATCTCAATTGGTAATCCAAAACGAGTGAATATATTCTCGAAAAGGAAATTAGCAGTGGTCTGAGCATCGTTCTTTCTCGTAGCTTTTGCTTCTACCCATTTGGTCAAGTAATCTGTGGCTACTATGATGTACTCTGCATGAGAGCCTTTGGCTGGTGGGTTGATGGGTCCTATGAAGTCGATACCCCACTTGGAGAATGCTCTCGCACACACCATAGGTCTTAATGGCATGTCATCTCTCCTAATTGGGTATTTAGCCCTTTGGCACGTTTCACAGCTTCGTACATAAGTCTCCGCATCCATATGTAGAGTTGGCCACCACAAGCCGGTGAAGAGGATCATTTTGACAGTTCTCTCAGATGAAAAATGACCGCCCGCGGCACCTACGTGTGCCATCTCTAATATGGGTAGATACTCTCCTTCATGCATGCATAATCGTAATTGATTATCCTTTCCTCTCCTAAACAATTGTTTTCCCATAAGTACGTAATCCTTGCTCATTTCTTCTAGGGATCGTCTTCTAGTTAAACTTATTCCTTCCTCATGTTCTCTGTTCTTTAGAAATTTAACCAATGTTTTACTCCAATTGGGTGCTATGGTTGAAAATGGTATGGACATATGATCCTTCGGAATTGTCTCCTGGCATTTTGCACAATTACTCACATAGTCATGGACGTCCTTGGGCATGTCTGGTCAGTACACTCCTAATCTTTTCAATTCCCGAATGGTTCCATAAGTTCCTTGGTGTGTTCTCCATTTGTTCACATGTGCTTGCTCAATTAGTTTCTTTTGTTCCTCCTCCTCGACACATCTTAGCAACACTCCATTGGGTTCCTTATAGTACACACTTCCAGCAATAATGTGCAAATTTCTTGATTGAAGAATTTCCTTTTTGCTATACTTATTGATTGAGTGTTGTGGGCCATGGGTGAGTATAGGAATTAATTTCTCTGCCCACTTTGGACATACTTCCAGATTGAACAAGTAAGTATCTGGTAGATCATCGAGTATTCCACTTGGCGGTTCTCCGTGGGTTAACCTAGAAAGGTGGTCTGCTCTTACATGCGTGTTTCCCTTTTTTACCACCACTTCGAAGTCGAACTCCATTAACAGTAAGAACCATCTCACTAATCTTCCCGTGTTACAGGGTTTATTAACCAAGTACAGTAAGGCCTGATGGTCTATGAAGAACTTGAATTTGTTGGCTAAAAGATAGTGTCGGAATTTCTTCACTGCGTAGACCATTCCTAACCCTTCTCGTTCAGTAGTGGTATAATTCCTTTTCGCTTGATTTAGTTGTCTACTCGCATAGGCAATTGGGTGATCTAGCTTTCCTTCATCGGCCGGTTGGGCTAAGATACATCCGATTGCATAATTAGACGCATCCACGTGAATATGAAACGGCTTGTTCCAATTGAGCCTTTTCAGAATTGGGGTTATGCTGAGTCTCTTTTTTAATTCACTGAATGCTTTCTCGCACTCCTCAGTCCAAGTGAATTGAGTTAAGAGACCATACAGGGGTTTGGCTATTATGGCATACATGTGAATGAACCGGCGGTAATATCCACAATGTCCCATAAAGGCTTGTACCTCTTTCGCATTCTTTGGTCTAGGAAGCTCTAAAATGACCTTGATCTTGTCCTCATCTGTGGATATTCCGTTCTTGTCCTAAGATCTTTCCTTGTCTCACCATGAAGACACATTTCTCTGGGTTTAAGCAGACTCTGTACTGTCTACATTTATCAAATATCTTCCTCAACTCAGGAATATGTTCGTGTCTTTGATTTGAGTATGTGCATAGATCGTCTACATATACTTCCATGCTCTTCTTCAGGAACCTTGAAAACATGACACATCAATCGTTGGAAAGTAGCAGGTGCATTGGTGAGTCCAAAAGGCATCACTCTGAAAGCATAGATTCCCCATTCGGTTGCGAATGCGGTCTTATGTTGATCCTCAGTAGCAATAGCTACTTGGTTGTATCCGGAGAATCCATCCAAGAAGCTATAGACTTCCTTTCTTGCTACTCTCTCCAATAGATGGTCTGTGATGGGTAATGGATAGCTATCGCGTATGGTGGCTGCATTGACCTTTTTCAAGTTAATGCACACCCTCAATTTTCCATTTTTCTTTGGCACAACAACTAAAGGCGATACCCACTCGGTGTGTTCTATCTCATATATGAATCCTGCAGCTAGTAGTTTGTCAGTTTCTTCCTTAATTTTGGCTGCATAAACCTCATTATATGTATAAGGGCGTTGTTTAGAGGGTTTTGCGTCTGTAGTCATCGGTATTGGATGAGAACAAATGTTGGGTTCCACTCCCTTAAGATCCTTAGATGTCCATGCAAACACATCTCGATATTCTTGGATTAGTTGTATGAGTTCTTCTTCCTCTTCAATTGACACATCTTTGCCTATGTATGTGCATCGCTCCTCTCCATCTTCCACTGTTACCACGATTTTTTTTGTTTGTTCCTTGTTGTCGTATGCTTCTCCATCTCTAGCCTCTCATTTAGGCATTTGAATGGCTACCTTTCTTTCTTCTACTTCATATTTTTTAAAATTTTCAGGAACTTCAAAAAGATCAGGGTTTGGTTCTGTCTTACTCATGTCTTCCACTTGTTCTTGTACCATGGGAGCAGCTTCAATTGCTAAGATCTTTGTTGGTTGTTGTCCCTCTTTACTTTGAATGGTGTCTAGGTAACTCTCTTCGGAGTAGAATTCCGGTTCCATTTCTATACTCTCATATTTCTCTTTCCATTCTTTTTCCAAAACTTCTCCTTCTTCTACTTCTTGAAGAACAACCATATAAAGATTTACATCATAGCCTTCCTCATCTATGCACTCGTTCATTGTCAAAACTTCCTCATTCACACACACATCTAAGGTGGCTAAGATTTCCATCCATCCATGCGGTTCAAAGGTCTCATCAGGAAAGATTTGAGGCATGTAATCAGGGTCCTCTACTGGTCGATAGTCAGGATGTCCTATCGGCCACAATTGTCTTTTATTCTCCTCCTTCTTGGCCTCTTTGCACATCCATAACTGAGCATCCTCGTGCATCCAAGATTGATCGCTCGATCCAGCACTATGCATGGATAGGTTGTCTTCCTCCTTGTGTATGGGATTCCATTGTAGTGGAGGGACATCTCGATAAGCAAATGTATGCAAGTTTATCTTGGTCGTGTTTCCTTGATGTTGTAGGTACAATGAATCTCTTCCCCAGTCTTGCACTACCCGCATTTGTCTCATAAAGGGTCGCCCTAATATCATTTCCTAGTTGTTGGCTTTTTCGAACTTACAAATGGCTAATGTGTGTTCAAACTCCACAGGTGGTTAATTTGATTTTTTTCAATATTCCTAAGGGTTTCTCCACATGACCATCTGCTAATTGTAGCTTCATGCGTGTGGGTCGTAAGGCAGGTTTCCCCCATTTCTCCCAAATCTCCTTGGTGGCAATTCCTACCCCGACACCCGTGTCTAGTATAGCCTTGGTCATGTACCCATTGTAAGTGACAGGCAGACAGGTATTGCCTTCGTCACCTTCACTAAACTCTCCCACTTTATCCACTGGGATTTGTATTTTAGATGTGTTCTCTTTTTCCTTTCCTTCCCTTTCTTGACCTAATTCTAATTGGCTCGCTAATTGTCTCCATAATTGTGGCTTAGGTTGAAGTAATTCTTCCACGGTCAACTTGCACTGTACTTTTGTTTTCTTGAGTTTCGTTAGATTGTGTGAACTTTTTTCTAAGTTCCCTTTTCCTTTTCCATGTACTGTGGGTGCTCGTATTATTATAGACTCCTTTTCGTATTCTCCCATGTAATTCGGTAAGGTAGAAATACTCAGGGTTTCCTCCCTCCTCCTATCGATTCTTGATACTTCCTCATATACTTCCTCCAGGTTGGTATTTGGTTGATAAACCTCCACATCTATTTCCTCGAAAGGAGGTTTTGATACTCCGTTTTTCTTCCATTGTTCTTCTCGTAGTCTCTTCCATAATTCCTTCGGCCATTCTGCCTCTAAGTCCGGTATTATTGACACAGGTTCATCTTGATTTTTCATTTGCTCATCCACGTTTTCCTTCCTTTTAAGTTCTTTACCTTGGGATTGGACACATTCTTCGTATTGATCATCTGTTATCCTTGTCTCTGGCAGAGCTGGGATAGTCTTTTCTAGGGTTGCTTGTGCTACCTCTATCAGTTTCCTACATATCGCTAATCTTTCCTTTTCCAGCTCCCCCTTTGGGTAGAGTCTTTCGTGTTGCTCTATATTCGGCCCAATCTGAATTCTAGCTTGGTAAGCTTTCAACCACATGTCTAAGTCGTGTGGTTTTGGGTCAGCTAGAATTGATCCTGGTTTCTCTTTCTCTTGGATAAGTGGTGACACCGGGGTCTCCTCTCGGATCCCTTGTTCTTTATGTTCCCTTCTGTTTCGGGCTTGTTTTTTACTTTTTTGACTCTCATCTTTTGTCCATTTATTTTTGAGTTTTTCTCTTCTTTCCTTCCATTTTTGAGCTTTGGTGTTCTGTGCACTCTCTTGTAGATCTTCCGAATCTTCCACTACCTGAACTTTAGGACTCACAGTTTTATTGCTCTCTTGTTCCCGTTCTGGTTGTTTCCCTTTTTGTTGCCTTATATGAGCTCTTGTAATGGCTTTCAGTGGCACAGTATATTCCTTATCACTTCTAGATCCTTCTATCACTTCGATTACGTTGATAGGTGCAGTGTCCTGGACTTTGGTTGGATTCTTAGGGCAATCTCTGAAAAGATGTTCCTTTCCACAATCACTACAATATCCTTCCCAAGTCCTAGGTGGTGGTGGATTGTAAGGTCGAGGGCACTCTCTTATAAAATGGTCTCCTCCGCACCTATAATAAGGTCCTCTTGGTACAGGTGGTCTAATGGTTGGTCTCATGGGTGGTTGTGCTTTGGGAGTGGTATACATTAGAGTTGTGACCTCAGTGCCATAGCTTGGGTCATAGTTTCCATATCCGTAATAAGCCGAATCATAGGTTGGGTCGTAATCTACCATATTGGCTTCATATGGGTGGTAATCTCCTGGTGGAAGCTCATATCCAGGGTTCGTTGATTCCTCATTGATTGTAGATGATGCTGGCACTATGGCTCTCTCCAAATTCTCTTCGGGCTAGGCATACTTCACAGGTACTACTTGTTGAGGTTGTGACAGTTGTGGTCCTAGCACTAGCTGTGGTGGTTGATATGGTGCTTGTTCATATGATCTTGATACTCCTGCTGCTGTTGGATAGTATCTGGGCACCTCTCTGCCTTGCTCTCTAGGTGGATATCCATATGGTCGATACTGTGGTGGTTGAAATGGTCTTGCTTGCCGATTGAATGGACAACTTTCAGTGGTGTGATTAGTGTATTTTTGTTCTATGTGGCAATACAAAGCGGTTCCTGGTTGGTGCTGTCTGTTTTATGGGTAGTTTTGATGTGCACCGGTCCCTCCTCGCACGCACATGTGTGTGGGGTGATCTCCTCTACATAGGATACATCTTCGTAGCATAGGCACTCTTTGGGCTGGGTGTTGATAAGTTCTTTGTCCCTGGACTCCTAGTTTTTTTGCTAATAATTCAGCCAATTCTTCCATATTACTAGAGTTGGAAGTAATGGTACTTCACGAGTCTTCTGATTTAATGGGGCTGGGTGTACTCTTGAGGTCCTCAGCTAGGTTATCTTCTAGGTCAATGCATTCCTGAAGACATTCACTCAGAGTTTGTAGTCTTTTCATGTACACTAAGGTCCTTAGGGTTCCATTCGTGAGTCCATCCAAAAATAATGAAATCATTTTTTGTTGAGTGGGTCTCTCTGCAACAGGGCATCTATCCACACACTGATTGAATCTTCGGGCTGCTGTTTTCACTGTTTCATTAGGGTTCTGTTTAAAACTATGGATTAAAGATGCGGAATTGTGTTTGATCCCTCTCTTCGTGAATTCCCCAATAAATTCTTGAAAGAATTGCTCCATGTTCCCAAATTGATTAGGGTCCAATGGTTGGAACCAAGTTAGAGCCGTTCCTGTGAGGGTGAGTCCAAAAGACTCATACTGCACAAAGAAGTCGTCTACTTGTTCTGCCCTTAGAACTTGTTTAAATTCGGCAATGTGATCGTAAGGTTCTCCTAATCCATCATAATGATTTCTTACACACTTGGCCACTTGTATAGATCTCAGTCTTCTCATTGGTTCAGGCGGTCTCGGCATTACAGGGAAGACAGGGACTGCTGGTCTAACTGGGGGCATTCCCGGCTGTCCTCCTATTGGTGGTCATGGTCTTATGGGTGGTCGGTACTGATTACCTACCCCTGCGTGGGCCTGATTATGTGTTTGCACTCCTGGAGTTGCAAATTGCACATGAGTACGGTTTGGCACACTTCGTTGGCTGGTCTGTCCTAACGTGGTATGTTCTGTCTCTTGTTGATTTCCAAAAGGGTTTTGCGACGTGGTTGCCTGATCTCTTTGAGGAAATACAGGCACACCCATGTATCTCAGCCGAGCCCTGTCTAAGGCACTCACGAGCCAATATCTCCTCTGATTTTTGTCCAAGTATGTTAGTCTAGCTTCATCTTTTGGATCATTTAGCTCATAAAATGTCATGGGGCTTTCTTCTCTCCCTGGAGCAGGTAAGTCTGTTTGAAGCAATAAGTCTGATCTATGGATCATATAGACTTCCAATAAATAGTCGTCTTGAGGTATCAAGTCTCCTCTCAAGACTCGAGTTACTTGGGATTTGCCTCTAGGAGTAGTCACTAGCTCTTCAGGGTTTGTTCTTCCGGAGTTTTCTGGTTCCACTAATTCTCCCCTTTCATTGATCATATCAGGAAATTCAGTCACGATGTAGATGTGACCAATCTTGTCCACATATGCTCCTCCTTCGTACTTGACAGCAGGTCGGGGCACGATTGTGGCACTCATGGAAGTTACCATCCTAGCCACAGATCTATTTAAGCCATCCAGGTAGATGGGGATCTCCTGGGCGTTCGTAGACACATACTGCAAGGAAGTACGGTAATCTCCCTCTACAATAGTCATGAAATTTCTACTTGGAGTTGGACTCTGCATGTCTTCTGAAGCCATGGGTATTTCCTCCTCTGAGTCACTAGAGGTCTCTGAATAAGCAGAGTGGTGACTAACCTGGGCAACACTTCCCACTGAGGATATGACACTTCTTCGGCTACTTAGCACTCTTCTTGACCTCAAGTTCATTCACCCTCCTAAGACTCTCTAAGTCTCAGAGACTCTCCCTGAGTAGCTCTTCCAAAGCCTCAAGTTTCCTGACAAAATGCTTCAACCACTCTAGCCGATACCACTTCCAGGCGATATTGCACTGGGCGATACCGAGCTGGCCACGACACGATACTTGGAATCTACACGATACGATACTTGCTATAGCCGGCGATACGATACTGAACTAGTGCCACGATACGATACCAACAATCCTCGCGATACGATACCTGAGCACCGAGATGATACGATATTGATTTTGGCCACAATACGATACCACCTCTTTTACACGATATGATACTGGAAGCCTTGCGATACGATACCAGATTGCTCAAGCAATACGATACTAGAGCATACACCGATACAATACCAACTTGGTATCGGGATACGACTCCCGGCAACGAGACGATACGATACCAACACAAGTGGCGATACGATACCACCAACTTGTACGATACGATACCAGCAATGGTATCACGATACTACACTAGGAAGTGGACGATACGATACTTCTGGATTAACGATACGATACTTCTGGATTAACGATACGATACCACGATCAGGGATGATACGATACCAAGGTCCTCGCGATACGATACCTGAGAACCAAGGCGATACGATACTGAAGATGGTATCGCGATACGAATCAAGCAAGTGGACGATACGATACCATAGTAGGTAACGATACGATACCACTGGGTAAAGTGAGATCGTGATACCAACTTGGCGACACGATACCAGATTGGTAACGTGATACCAAGACTGGTACCCGGCGATACGATATCTCGGCGAGTATCGCGATATAAGGGAATTTTGGTATTGTGATACCAAAACTCAACCGATCGCGATACTCAAGCCAAGAAGCCTAAAAAATTCAAAAAGTTTTGCACCCCCTTGCTCTCCTCACACACCTCTTCACTCCTAGGCCCCTGTCACTCACAAAGAAATTCAATTAACAACTAGTTTCCCCCCCTGCGATACCGCGCATGCATTTAATCACTCATTTGTGCACTTTTAGTGTGTTTTTATCAGATAATCTTTGTGGAACCTCACCTTTGTACTACCTTGCTTGCACCTTTAGCTCAAAATCTAACTTTGCAGGTCTGAAATGCACGATACTCCTCCCACGATGCCGGTCGCTGCTCGCAGACGATACCAAAGTGCAGTGAAGTATCAAATGAGTCAGTTTTTTTGGTTTTTATACCTTTTTTAACAGGAATTGAACATTGCTAATTTTAGACAATTTTTGGGCCTTCTTTTTATTTTTTTGGTGGTCTTGGCCTACTCCTACTTCACTTCTCTTCACTTCTCCTCTCCTTCTCACCTAACCCTACTCCTACTTCTCTCCCTTCCTACTAACCCTAAACCTAAAAACTCATTACACACACCTTGGGGATGTGAAGTAACAAGTGCTGAAGTGATTGACTACTTGCCACGGAACGAGTTCACTTCTACAAATACGATTCCATCACACTCGATCTATAACCATCACGAAGGCACCTTGGCTGAGTGTTCCCCGGCAACGGCACCAAAAACGTGTGTACTTGAGTCAAGAAGACTCAAGGACTCGTGCCAATGAGACTGTACCTCTATTGCAACACAAGTGCATATAGTGGGAAATTAACACACATTTAAATGTCAATCCGATCGAACAACCTAACCAAGTGTATGAGGACATGTGCACACATGATGGAACATGAAGTGGTTCAGCTGCTATGAATGAGAAAAGACTAATCCACCTCTCAAGCTCACTGAGAAACTGAAAGTGTCTGCCACGATACCTCTTACAGAAGTTTTCAGAAAATCAAGGATTTCTCCTAGCTCCGAACTCCGAATATAGTCAATAGGGTACGCCTTTCGAAGCTCTCAACAAGACGCATCTATTCGAAGTGGTTTCACTCGATTCTGACAACTCTGCTTCAAGTTATGACCAAAATAGTGAATGGCGGGAAGCACCCACACTCACGCCACAACTCCTACAAGCTCACACACACACTACAGTAGCTCAAAAACAGTGGAGAGGGGTAGACAACAGTCCTACATACATTCCAAACATTACACACACATACAAGATCAAAGAGAAGATGGAAATCTGCATGAAAGAGGCAAATTTGAAATTTTTGGAGAGCTCCTTCTTCACAATGGCAAAAAGTCTCTACAAAGAGTTACAAAGTGACTTATATACATGTGCCCTAAGTTTGGTCCTTTCACACAAGAGACCGACACTTTATTACAAAAAAGGTGAATTTCCTACTAGTTTACAAGGGATATTTTACAACAAATTGGGATTATGCAACTAGAGGACTCCTCTACTACATTTACATGGCTTGAGGGAATTCTCTAGGACTTTGAAGAAGAAAAATATGCCCATTAATTTGAAAATTTTGGGGCTCTTCTCTTGTGCTCCTTTGCTCTGCAACAGTGTCTTCTTTGCCCAAACTTGAGGCACCTAGAAACATGTTTGTGAAGGCTATATTTTGGGCAAAATGCAGCATTCCTTCTTTCCAAAAGATGGTTCAGTTCGGGCTACTCAGAAATTGGAGCTTGTACATAGTGATGTCTCTAGTCCTATGCAGACACCTTCTTTTGGAAATTATCTTTACTTCGTGACTTTCATCGATGATTTTTTCAGGCATGCATGGGTATATCCATTGAAGGCAAAGTCCGAAGTGTTCATGTGCTTCAAAAATTTTTGGTTTTGGCTAAAAATTTTTGAGCATGTAAAATGGACACCATCCGTTCTGATCGAGGGGGGGAATATATGTCTTCTGATTTTAATGCATTTTTGGCTAAATGTGGGATAAAACACCAGTGTACAGTGCCGTAGAATGGATTTGTTGAACGAAAGAACATGTAACTCTTGGAGATGGCGAGGTGTATGGTTAAGAGTCAGGCTTTACCACATAGTTTCTGGCTTGAGGCTGTCATGTGTGCAACATAAGTACTGAACATGTGTCCCACTAAAGCGTTGTAGTCTACCACTCCATATGAGGCTTAGCATGATCGCAAGCCATCAATTGATAATCTGCATGTTTTTGGTTGTTTGGCATATGCATTAGTGCCCGAACAACATCACAGAAAATTGGATGATAAAGCAATAAAATGTATTTTTGTTGGGTACAGTTTTGAAAGTAAAGGCCATTGTCTCTATCATCCATAGACTAAACACATTCTGGTTAGCCGTGATGTTGTTTTGTGGAAGATGCTATTCAACCATTGCTTTCATGTACTAAGGTGTTAGCTCCAAAGACATGTATGATACTTTGCTGCCTCTTTTTACAGGTGGATAGCCTAGTGTTGGTCCTAATGAGGCAACTTCTCAGCCTTTGCAGGTTTCATGTGATGATGCCGATCATTCCATTTCTGATGTAGATTTACATGATGCACTTGTTGATGAGAGAGTTAACTAAAAGCACTTTATATGTTAAGCGTGCTAATGATGTAATTCTGATCATTGTGGTTTATGTTGATGACATGCTGCTCACTGATCCTCATGAGAGGCATATTGCTAATTTTAAGGCTGATTTACATGCCTCATTTGAGATGTCTAATTTGGGGCATTTGCATCACCATTTGGGCATTCAATTTATGCACGTTGATGGTGGAATGGCTTTGTGTCAAATGAAATATATTGACACATTATTGCAGCGTTTCGGCCTTGAACACTGTAAGCCTATTGGCACTTCTATGGAGACAGGTTTACGATTGAGTCTTCAGGATGGTGGAGATGCATTTGATGTTGTTCTCTATCAGCAGGCTGTTGGATGCTTGATTTACTTATGCATTACTCGCCCAATATTCAGTTTGCTCTCTCACAGATGAGCAGGTTTATGCATTGCCCAGGTGTCAAGCATTGGCAGGCGGTTAAGCGCATCTTTTTCTACTAAGTGGTTTTATCCAAGGGGGGATCACTACCGCCAGATTTGCATGCTTTTTTTGACTCAGACTGGGCTGGTTGTTATGACACTCGTGTGTCCACTAGTGGCTTTTGCTTCATGGTTGGTAGCTCATGTATATCTTGGTTGAGCAAGAAGAAGCCTACTGTGGCCACTTCCAGTTGTGGCACTAAGTATAAGGAAGCATTCACAGCTATTGTTTAGTGTGTGTGGCTCAGACGCCTTATGGCTGATTTGTGTGTTGGCCAGTCTTCTACCACCACCATCTTCACTGACAGTGAGAACGCATTGGCAGATGTGAGGAACCCTGTGTTCCATGCTCGCACTAAGCACATTGAGGTTCATTATCATTATGTTAGGGAGAGGTTCTCTACTGGGGGGGATCAGCTTGGCATATGTGTCCATGCAAGAGAACATTGCAGACCTTTTCACGAAGGTTGTGCCTAGGGAGAAATTTGAAGCTTTCCGCAAAGCTTTGGGCTTACTTCCTTTTGTGGGTTGATTCCACATAACTTGGCACTTCCTTATACATGAGTGCCAGCTCCTTGTTCACCGCATCACTCCCAGGAGGGATTTGTTGACATATTTAGGTAGTGATGTGTGTGATCACACTAGGACCGCCGGGGCACTTTTTCCCTCTTTAGGAGGTTTTTTTCCCCTGGCTTGTATATATGCATATTGCCCTAATGGGCTACTTATCTTTGTACATTCTCTAGTAATGCATTCAGTATTGTGTGTTGTGCTCCAAGCTTCTTCTTCTTCCTTGTGTTGTTTGCGTGCTTCCGCAGGCGTCTAACTCCAACAACAATGACTTGTTTGGCATGCTTAAAGCTAAAGATAAGCTTGATGGGACCAACTATACAATGTGGTCTTACATGATGAAGCATGTTCTTATTGCAAAATAGCTTTGGAACGTAGTGGCAGATGTAGATCAAAGACCCACAGGTTCTTCTACTTCACAATCTACTATCAGGGATGGAGCTTCTTCTTCGAGTATAGTGGTTTCTCCTTCTCCACCTACATAAGAGCAGCTTAGATGGGATGGAAAAGATGCTCAAGCTCATGCATTGATTGTGCTTCCTGTGAAGTGTCACATAGTTCCACACATTTGGTCATGTTCTACATCAAGACAAACATGGGACACTCTTGCTTCTTTGTATGCCGTGCGTAATGAAGCACATGTTGCATATTTGAGGAAGCAACTTGAGGATGTATGTATGGCTGAAAATGAGTTGGTGGATGTGTATGTGACACACATCAAGGACTTGAAAGAGCAATTGGCAAACATAGATGAGATTATTCCGGATGCATCACTCATTTCTACATTGTTGAAAGGATTACTAGAATCTTTTGAAAGCTTTGCTACTACTCTCCGTTTGGTTGCAAAAGGGAATCCCAGTATGTATGCATTTGATGAGGTTGTGTCTCTTCTTTTGCAAGAAGAGCAATCTAGAGTGAATAGGAGTGGTTTGATTGAGGGAACGCAAGCACTTGCTATCTCGCAAAAGGGGAAAAGCAAGTATGGTTCAGCTTTGGGTTAATCAAAACCAAAGCCTCAACCTTCCTCTTCCACTCATTCCTCTAATGATGCTAATTTGTAAAAGAAGGAGAGATGCAAATAGTCGAATGTATGGTTGTGAGTGAGGCTGATTCGGATTAGTTCTTTGTTAGTGATGCTTCAAAGCACATAACATCATGCAAAAGGTTTTTTGTCTCTTTGAAAGATGCACTGAAAGGAGGACATGTGGTGTGTGCAAACAATGCCTCTTATCCTATCATTGGAGTAGGAGAAATTGAGCTTACGATGTGGAGGTGATCGCAATCCGGGTGGATCGGGTCCGGTCGTGGCACACACAGGGTGTATGAAGCTAATGAATGTTGGATGGTTTAAGGACATGAAAGTGAAATTAATGTTGAGGATGGAGAAGAGAGAGATGTTGAAATGATTATGGGAATGGGAAAGTAGGAGTGCAAGTTAGATTTATGAACATGAATGATAAGAATGAAAGAGAACCATACACACGAATCAAATTTGGAAGGAAGAATGGTCCATTGAAGGAGCTTCTTAAACACTCCCTAATTCTAATTCATATGCATAGTCTTCTTTGGATGATATGTATGCATGACGTGAATAGATGGAATCCTTACACATAAACCAGTTTCGAAAGGAAGAATGGTCCAATATTGGAGCTTCTTATACACTTTCAGAAACTAATCAATATGTATGGGTATGTATGGATTATATGCATGCAAGTGAATTATGATGATAGAGTTTACTCACAAGCTCAAAGAAACATCCTCATTGGTTCAACGCAATACTGCGGAGCCTTCTCACACATAAAAGAAATAGAAGACATGTAAAAATACTTAAGAGACTGAGAGAGGAGACAAGAGACAAGTGACAAGTGACATGAATTAAAAGCATTTGAATTAAGATACATGTATAAGATCGTCGTGGTACGTCAAGTTAGGCAGTCTACTGATCAAAGGTGGTTCCGACCCTCAAACCATGACAGTTCAACCGAATGTCACACGTAAGAAGGTGAGTTCCACTCCAGTGAACCTATGTATGTCTAGGCTCGTAACGTCTAACTAAAGAAGTCTAAGACTCATTAAAATCAGCTCTAACTCACTCACACGCTCCACCGAGGGTGAGTCAAGATAGAGATGCTGGTTTCAAGAGCCTATCCTAGATTGGATTTCTAACTTAAATATGAAATAGGTACTATACTCATACTAGCTCACCTTGGATCCTCACTCGCTCAACCGAGGGTGATCGTCTCAAGGAAACCGTAAGCTAGCATGAACCCTATGGATGCCTAACAATGATGCTCTAGGAGTTTGGAGGGGGGTTTATATAGTCTTTTGAATGAATTTGGGCCCTTGGATCTAGAGAAATCAACTCTCAACTCTAGGATCACTACTTTCGATTACAACCATTTGATTAATCAAATCAATGGCTTGGAATTGTTCTTTCTATCAAATCTAGTGTAAAGGAGTGAAATTTAGGCGCCCTCATTCTCCACCATTGGATTTGGGGATGATCTGGACCGTCGGATCAGTGCTGACATCAATTTGGATAAGATAAGCCACTATTTTTGGAGAAACACTGCATTATTGATCTTTGATTGTAAAAAAAGTCTTCTTTTATGGAAAAACTCGTGGATCCTCCTTGCTTTAAGCATAAGTGCATCTCCACCCTTGAATTTGAGCTCATCTTGATCGTACAACATGGCTCAATCAGCTTTCGCCATGTGGTGGCCCTTCAACCCTTCAATTTGCTTAACCTAGAAAACTGTGGTGATCCTGAAAACTGGACTTTGTACTCTTTGACCCTCCAAATAGGCTTTGATGAAAATGAAACTTTGTAGACTATGTTTCCAAAGATCTCCTTCAGGAATATGCAGAAAAAACTCCCATCTGAATCTCCCTTGTACAAGTTTGACTACATTTGGAAGCTTGCAAGGTGGCATTAAGGTCTCTAGGAAGCTCTGATAGCCTTGAAAATTTGTACAATTATGTAGCCACATATGATCTTTATACATGCCAAACCATATGGCTAACATAAATTTCTATACAAGAATTTGTAGGGTCAAACTAGAAAAATTACATTTTTATAAAATGAACATAGCATATCAATGTGCTACAAAATCCATTTTCTGCTGAAATTTGGGCTATAGACTGCCTTTGACAATCTTTACAAGTATATGGATTTTCATCTAATTTTGTGACAATGAAATTTTTGCCCTAATTTCCCAACTTTGACCAGCTTTGACCGCTACCATGGACTTTCTTGATTTCTTTGAAACTTTGTATGTGACCTTCCTTTGACATCCTTGATGCATCCTGGACTTCTCGGGGAATTACGGCTACCTTCACCAAATATGTTTTTTTGTAGGCCTTCACAAGTGAGAGAGGAGAGCAAATCTCGACGACAACGACTCTGATCAAGAGTGCAAAAACTATGCCATAGTGGCTGAAACAAACTTTGTAGGACAGCAAATTGAGTGCACCTTTACTTGGTAGAACAAGATCAAGCTCTCACCATGCATCAAGTAGTTTTGTGGCTTATTCTCTTATTTCTACAACATGTAATGAAGAGCCACTTTTTTTTGAAGATGCATGTGATGATCCACAATGGATGAGTGCTATGCAATCAGAAATGGATTCCATACATAGGAATGGTACTTGGGAGTTATGTGAATTGCCAAAAGGAAAGAACACCATTGGTACAAAGTGGGTTTATAAGATTAAGAGAAAATCTGATGGTAGCATTGATTACTACAAAGCTAGATTGGTTGCCAATGGATATTCGCAAAAATATGGCATTGACTATGAGGAAAAGTTTGCACCTACTTCATAATGGCTACCATTCGTACCGTGGTTGCATTGGCTGCCCATCGAGGTTGGAAGGTACATCAGTTGGACGAAAAACCAGCCTTCTTGAATGGTTATTTGAAAGAAGAGGTCTATGTGAAGCAACCTTCTGGATTTTCCATGAAAGGGAAAGAGCATATGGTTTGTCGCTCGCATAAAGCCTTGTATGGTCTCAAGCAAGCTCTACGTGCATGGTATGACAAAATCCATAAGCATGTGATTGCTCTTGGCTTCACATGTAGTCACACTCTATGTACGCAAAGATGGGGCTGATCTTACAGTGCTTTGTTCTTTATGTCGATGACATACTCTTGACTGGGTCATGTGATGCAAAACTTGACATTCTTATGGCTGATTTGCAGCATAGTTTTGATGTCACTTATCTTGGTCTTTTGAGCTACTATCTAGGCATCCAATTTGTATCCGTTGAGGGGGGAACTGTTATGCATCAAGTAAAGTATGTTGAAAAACTACTTCAGCAAGTTCTGGGATGTCTTATATATGCATGCAACACAAGGCTAGATATACAGTATGTAGTTTCCCAATTGAGTCGATTTGACACTGATGCATTTGACACTTCTCTTTATCAGCAAGTTGTGGGATGTCTTATATATGCATGCAACACAAGGCCGGATATATAGTATGCAGTTTCCCAATTGAGTCCATTCATTCATAGCCCTAGCACTAAGCATTGGCAAGTGGTGAAACTTGTGTTCAGATATCTCAGAGGCACTTTGAGCCTAGGTCTCTTTTATGGCAGAGATATTCAACCACGCTTGCATGCTTTTACAGATAGTGATTGGGCTGGTTGTTATGATACTCGCGTGTCCACTAGTGGTAATTTCTTTTTTCTTGGAGACTTATGCATATCTTGGTTGATTAAGAAGCAACCTATAGTGGCGACATCAAGTTGTGAAGCTGAGTACAGGGAAGTTTTTCACAGCTACAGTGGAGTGTATATGGTTGAGATGCCTATTGATGGATCTTTGCATGGAGATTGATGCTGCTACACATATTCTCATTGATAGTCAGAGTGCTTTGACTATTGCACGAAACCCAGTGTTTCATGCACGGACCAAACATATTGAGGTGTATTATCACTATGTGAGAGAGAACCTTCATGCAGGAGATATTGATTTAGTATATGTGCCTACACAAGATAATGTGGCAGACATATTCACCAAACCTCTTCCATGGGAAAAGTTTGAAGCTTTTTGCAAAGCTTTAGGCTTATTACCTTGTGGGGCTGATCTGTCACTCCTTGTATGTGTTCACATCATTCGCTCCAAGGGGGTTTTTTACACTTATGTGTTCCTTGAGTAGCTTTGATGTGAGCCTTCCCTATACATGGGCACTTTTTACTCTAGTGTTGGCTAGAGGTTTTTTTCCCATGTTACCACATACATGATTCACTCATATGTGGTGGTACTTTGTACTTAGGGATATTATTCAGCTCTTACTTCAGTTCAATTCATCTATCAATAGAGAGAGCTATTCAAGCCATCATCTTCTCCGTGTGTCTTGTTGTGTTTGTGCTCCTTGTGTGCTTCTCGTGTGTCTCTCACACTTCTACACACATGAAAGAGTACTTGCAGAGATGCCAACACTTCCAGATGAAGATGTTGATGAGTGACAAAGAGATCTAGGGACTTACTCATTTGGACTAGGATACTTATTTGTGGAGGTTTTTGAGGACAAAGGAACAATAAGAATTGATGCTGAAGAATTGATTCATGATGAAGATGAGTTTAAGGTATTTCCAAAATCACTTGCCTTGAAACTACAACTCATCTATGAGAGATGAATGATTCAAGCAACTACGCCCGTCAAGACTTTCTGATGAGCATATTCGCTTGAGTTGGTTGTGTCCTAGGTTAATTCAATCACATGATTTTTTTTGGCTTGCTCTTTATGTAATACGCTTATTCCTCATCATTCATAAATGTTGACATGAGATATAGGCAAATTTACTTGTATTTGTAATGATTGTGATATACAACCGATTCAAGCGATTAGGCCCATCCAAGATTTTCCAATGAGCTTGATTGCTTGAATCGGTTGTGTCCTAGATTCATTTCAAGAATTGCATTTTTTCCACTTTTTCCATATAAAACTCAGTTATCCCTAATCAACATAGGTTATTGTTATATCAATAGGCCAAATATGTATGGTTTATCGAGATTTTAAGGAGTGATGATTCAAGCCATTAGTCCTCCAAGATCTTCTGATTTGTCTTATCACTTGAATTGGTTGTGTCCCTTGACTCATATCATTTTTTTAATTTTTTAATGTTTTACATTTTTTTACATCATGATTCATTTTCCACAATACATATTGATCTTTGTTTGTCGCTGTTTTTGTACTTATCTATATTAGATGAAGACAATTTTCTAAGCATAGGAACAGCACAAGGAAAGCTTTAAAAAATAAAGCAAAAGCAAAAGTGGATATACATTCAATTATTCAGTTCTTCCAAAATTGAATCCTAATTTATTCTTTGTTGTACATAAGCTTTACAATGAGGATCCTGATTTTGCATTGTTCTCTCAGAAGGCCCTATCTAAATACATGGACTATCCCTCATTGCCAATTACTTCATATAGTGTAATACTTCTTGAGAGAATAACAACATTCATGATATTTGGCTATGCTCTAGGGTTTAATGCTTCTAGAACTAGTTATTTCCTTTGCTATTCTAGTTATGCACTAGCTATAGAGGTCTCAAATGTAGAAAGTATTGCTGGCCACATGAGGAAAGAGTATCTCAGATATAGAGGAGATTTGCTAGAGTCAAGCTCATTCAAAATATTGAAAAAAAAATAATGCCATTTCATTTCACCAATTTCATGGTTTCAAAAATTGTAAATACATCGATATGTATATTTTGGCCAGAAGAATACAAATATTCCAAATAATTTTTGATGCAATCTCTAACCCTCTAGCTTCACAGTGGAGGGAAATATCATTCTTTTTGTATTTTATCCGTCTGAACTAAAAGGAGTTTTTTCTTTCAGTGATATTTTAATGACATGATGTGCATAGTTTGTCTGTTGATATTATCTTGCATGTGCTCCTTTCTATTTGTCTTGTGAACCAATCAAAAAGCTCTTTGAATGGATTACTTTTTGTGACTCCTCCTTTTCTTGTGCATCTAAAGAAGTTTGTTCTTGCTTGATAATGAGACTTTGCTATGCCCCGAGTGTTCCATGTGGCAAGTTTTCCCTTTTCTACAAAGAATGGACCATGCAAAAACAGAATATGTTATAAAAACATAAAGATAAAGATGTTGAGATGTTTATTTCAAAAACTAATGGTGGACTAAATAATCCCTTTGAAAATCACCAAGTAGTATGTTATGTCTTTCACACTCCAAGCCTCTGTGATGATTTTTATAAGATCTGTGATTACCCTTATAAATTCAATCACAGACATATTGGAAGTAAGTTGTTACCTCTTGATCTTCCAAACCTTATCTAGTCTTACCCACACCTCTATTCTTTTCTTTGCTATTTTTGGATTTATTTTTACATTTTTTATAACCTCATAGAATTGTTTCCACATTGCATTTAGTTGTTTTCCATCATTGTTGCTAAAGAATCTTCTTGCTTTTGCACCTCCCATTGACACATCCTATAGTACATCACCTGTATCTCGTGAAAGATTTGGATCTTTACTTAGATGAACATCACCACCATGAAATCCTATTTCTAAAAGCAGAGCTTCACATTTTTTTATGCATTCATATGCAAGAGTTGTAGGCTTGATGGAATATACATAATCCAAGTGAACACGAACCAACTTCTCAATGATCCTTAACTCCCACGCAATGTACATATATGTACATTAGTCAATTCTATTGAAAGTATGGGATCCCAAATCATGACAAAAAATAAGTAATATGTAGATTAACATTTTTTCTAGAACGAGCTTCTGGAGCCTCAATTCTAGCTATCCACTCTCTTGTACATGGACTTTGCATGGATTACAAACAAGGGTACTTACAATTTGCACCTCCACTTATACCAAACATGCATTTTCGAGTCTTTATGTATCCACTCAAATGCTACTCAATTTTAAACTTTCTAGAGTGCTTAACAATCATCAATTCTCTTGAATGTTACTTTTGGATAACATTTGGACTATCTATCTATAAGAACAACCACTTAAGTGTTTCATGTTTCCCAAATGGAACTTGAGCACACCCAACCCACCATAACTCCATTGATGATTATACTTTCAGAGATGGAGTATCCAGTTTCCCAAGGCTATAGTCCAAAGCTGTGGTCATTAGTGCAATAGTTATTCTCTCCATATTTTGATGTTTTTTCAGTTTAGCATCATCAAGGTTTATTAGAAATTTCAAAAGGCCAAAACATTAATGTTCTTTTATATCATATAATTGAACCATGTATGTTTGAAGTCTTATCCATACATTGTTAAACACATTGTAAGTTAGATGTAAAGTTTGTTTTCCTACCTCGTAAGGCATGTTATCATGAATATGTTTACAATCAACAAATATAGATGTGATCTTCTTATTCAAGCAGATCCAATGCTTTCCTACATGATGCAATCTAGGCAATCCAAATCTTTTTACTTTATTAAATTTAAGAAATTCACACCAAACTTTTGAAATTTCTTTATAACCCTTTCTACTCACTCCAACACCATCACAAACCTCTTGGATTTGAGATGGTTCTAATAGCAAATTCATTTCTTTCATGAGTTTTTGAAAAATAAAATGTTTTAAGTATGTATTTTTATTCAGTTTCAATAGTTTTAAAACATCATATTGACTCATAATTTCATTGCAAAATGTACACGCTCAAAACTACTCAATATTTTTGAACCTATCACATTTGCTTCATGATCTCTTACAATTTTCATTCGCTTTTTCTTTTGGCCAAATTTCAATCAAATCGAAAAAGTCTTTACTCATTTTGAATGCATTCTTAATCTTATAGGAATTTCTTTCATTTGCTTAAAAGCTTCTAACTCAGAAGAAAAATGCAAAAACTTTTTTCTAGATCCTTCTGATGTAAATCCCTATGATGTAATATATTTTGTAGATAGTTTATGTACTATTTATAGTTCTTTGAAAACTCCCAGACCCTTGAACAATATCCACATAAACCATCATCACCATCTCCTACAAATCTAATCAGATAATGAAGATTATGAAAAGGTGGATACCTTCTAGTTTGTGGATCAATTAGATAAACAACTCCATCTATCCATATATCAATATGCTTTTTGGTTTCTTTGCATAACGTACCAACTTCACAAGGTTGTAGAGCTCTTTGGAATCCCTTTCTCATTGTTGCATACTGATTGCAATATTGGTATGGAACTTATCATGTAGAGTACGATTAGATGAAAAATTGGTGAAAGTATTTGGATTGAGGTTCTCCATGGCATAAACATCTCAATTTATGAGAAGGAGAGAAGTCAGTCTTCTGTGGAGAGTAGAGTAAAAAAGTGAAGAGCATCCTAAACACACATTATATAGGTCAAAGAACAAGAGGAAAAAGTTCAAATCTACCAAAGAACCAATGAGCACAAACTTTGAGGCATATCACTTTCTCTCTCTTCCAAAACTAATATATTCATGTAAGATACATTTTAAATGAACCTACACAAATTTTTAAGGATGACCTGACAACATTAATCTAGATTAAGCACAACTAATTGAAATCCTTACATGGTCCTTTTTTTTCCATTTTTCACCTTAATGTAAACATGATCAACAATATCGATAAGGAAGGGCTAGACAAGATTATCAAATTTATTGAAACTAGAGACCCACCCAAGCATCTAAATTAGGTACAAAGGCATAGATTAGTGAAGAAGGCTCTTACAATACCAATTCATAGGAGATAATAGCTATGAGAAAGCTAAGGAGCTTATCCTCAAAAGGGTCCCCTCAGCAGATGAAATAAAGAGCATTTTGGAATCTTGTCATGACCATGCATGTGGAGGACAATTCTTGAATGAAATAACAATAAGGAAGGTACTTCAAGTAGGATATACATGGCCAAAACTTCATATAGATGTATCATGGATGTTGGAGGGCACTTTTTGCATGAAATAACAATAAGGAAGTTAATTCAAGTAGGATATACATGGCCAAAACATCTTAAAGATGTTCAATATTGGTGTAAAACATGCAAAAAAATCAGACTATAGGGAATAAGAGGCTTACATATGCACAAAGGACATCGATCATCTCTTATGAACCATTTGAGAAATGGGGGATTGATGCAATTCGACCACTACCAAGGACAAGCTCAAGAAAGGAGTATGTCATTGTGGCAGTGGATTACATGATCAAATCGATAGAAGTAGCTAGCACCACAAGGACCACAACACAATATATCAGGAAATTCATTGATGATTTCATATGTTGTAGGTTTGGCATACCTTTAGAGATAGTTTATGATCATGGTCGAGGCTTTAGATCAAATGTTTTGAAAAATCTATTAAGTAGATTAAGCATAAGGTGTAGATACTCCACATCCTACTTCCCTCAATGTAATGGTCTTGATGAAAATGAAAATGGAATTATTTGTAAAATCATTATTAAGAAGTTAAAGAAGCATCCTAAGGAATAGGATAAACACCTCATCGCAACACTATGGGCATATCCACACTCCAAGTCTTTGAGTACTACTAAGGAAAGTGGAGAAAGTGAGCAAGAGTAATCCAAAAGAGGCTTACGGACCTACAACTATTGAGTATGAAAAGGGAGCTTGCAGTCGAGCCTTACATGAATCATGTAGAGAAAAGGAGACAGGAATTTAACAAACAACTAAAGAGTAAAAGGTTAATAGAAGGAAATCTTATCCTAAGATATGGTAATGGTTTTGATAATATGCATGACACGAAGTTCCAACCACAGTGGGAAGGACCCTTTTTTATCAAAACAAAGTTCAATAAAGGTAGCTACCAACTATCGATCTATTAGGGAAAGTGCATAAAAGTAAGGTCAATGGATAGAGGCTAAAGAAGCACTGGCAAGGGATAGAAGACATCAATGAACAACAAGAGAAATCAAAGGACAAAGAAGTATCGATGTTGATACAGGAAGATGATCGACCCTGGAACATCAACAAACTACTCAAAAGTTAGAGACATGAATGCCTCTAGCCTTAGGGGAGGGCTAGGTATGAGGGCTATATTTCTGGTACTTTCTCTACTAATAATCTTCTTCTATGCATGTAATATGATATTTATTTTGTTTTCCTAAGATATGGATATCTATAAAATAGATATGGAAGATAGAAGTAAAGTGGTCCCCACCATTGAAGAGATAATTAGCTCTCCCTAGAGTAAATGAGAATCAATATGAAAGGAAAATATAAAGAGATATGAAAATTCTAGAATCTCGATGCATGGATGGATGGATGGATAGATAGATGGATGGATAGACGGGCTCTTAAGGTATGAAGAGTTGCTTTAATTCTTGGTTTTCTGGTCTTATGTTTTCTTTACACATTGACAAGCACGTGCATGGGAACATTCAAGAAAAAATTGTCCAAGTTCATTTGGTGATCTTCCAAATCAATCCAACCAATCACTTATTCTAAAAAGTTTTAATTTTCCTTACATCGCTTATTTTACAGGATCTCTACTAATTTAGAGATGGTAGAAAATAATATCATTATTCACTTAAATATCTAGCGAGGAAGTGTTTTGATGGTTTCCAAGGCTTTGAAATTCAATTGGCAAGGCTTAAAAAAGCTTCCAAGTCTCTCAAACTTTGACCCATTATATTTGTGGCTTGGGAGAGGGATTGATTGTTTCCGAGGGGATGGACATATGCACAATTTGCACCTAGATTTTTTTGATTCCTCTCACTCTAGATACACCATGATGGAATAAGGACATTCATACGAGTCATTGAGAATGAAATAGAGTACTACACACATTTGCATATTTCTTTGAAAATGAACAAGTTAACATTTCCAAATACGTGCACTCATAACAAGATAGTTAAGAATGAAAAGCTCTCTATGATCTCGGCATGCAAAAGGGGCACTCGTATTGGCACATAGAAACCAGGATATAAATTAGCACAAAAGGATAAAATTTCTTGCATTATTGATGCAATAGTATGCTTAAAGAACAAAACAAGCTAAAATCAGCACAAAAGGATAAAATTTCTTGCATTATTGATGCAATAGTGTGCTTAAAGAACAAAACAAGCTAAAATCAGTTTTGTGAGTTGCACAAATCCTAGAGTTCTTTTGAAGCATACACCACATTTAGAATGCTCTCCAAGTTTTTTAGCAATCCAAGAAAGTGAGCAAGGGTATGTTAGCTATGCATCTTAGGAAGCAATGAGCTTCTATGATATCAATTATTCGAATTAGGTGAGCTAGCATGCATGCAAACAACATGACAATGAAGAAGAAGCTTAGGAGCAACATAGAGTGTATTGCTAAATATGTAAATATATAAAGATAGGTAGCTCTTCGAGGTTATGGGTGTACATACAATCTAGGGAAAGCAACCTCCTCAAGAAGGAAAAAAGTTGTCTCAATGTTCATGTACTTTCAAACAATTAAGACCTTTCTTCTTCTTTTATTCCAATTCTTCTCATGCATCTATGCGCATAAGTGATTGAACCTTGTGATCAAGACCTAAAACCTTTGAACTCAATGGTACTCTTACGTTTGTTCTCTAATATATTAGTGATATTGTATTGGAACTCTAATTTGTTAGCATACTTTGGTAGTGATGTGTGAACACACTTAGAAACATAATTTTTTCTATCTTTAGGAGGTTTTTTTTCCCTCAATCTGAATATGCCAATAACACAAATGGGATACTTACCTTTGTACTTTCCATGCTTTGTAAGTCCAACATCATCATATTGAAATTATTCCCTTCCAAGGTGTCTTGAAAGGGGGCATTTGTGGAAAAAATCACTAATTGACAATTTTGGATTAATAGCTCTAGGATATTGCCAATCACGAGAATGATTATACATGAATGTACTTGTTGAGTACATGGACAACAACACAGATATTCTTGAATGTACTTGCTGAGTACATGGAGAAGGCTAGGGATACCTATTTGATAATGAGAAAATCCAAGAAAACAAACCCTCTAGGGTCAACCCAACAACCCTTAGTTGGTGGTGTGCAAGGGAGTCTAGGAGTGCCAATGTGAGACAAATTAGGGAAAACTATCAAGAATCAAAATGTACAAGGTAACACCCCTGCAACAATCCCAATAAAAATAATATTGACTAATCTTTTTGATAATGGACTGTCTCAATTCCAAAACACTCTAGCTTATGGTATATTGAAATCAATAAATACTCCAATCTAGCAAGTAAATAAACCTAGCTCAATGCCATGAAGTTTTGGAGAAGACCTTTGACCATCCAAAGTATGAAGTGCCAAATAGATCATATGTTTCCTCAGTCAACGTGAATCCTTTGGCCTAAACTTTCTTGGAACAATCCTTGCCTTGTTCTAGTCCTAGCCAATTACCTCATTTGGCAATTTGGATATGCTTATGGAAGAGTTCATAGGATAGTTCTCCAAATCTGGAATGAAGCATGACTATTCGTCCCTAACTTATAGTTTCAACAACTGATCCATGAGTCACTTAGAGTGGCTCCCAAAAGTACTTAATGTGGAACACTAGACTAGATATCTGCTATGTTGTTGGAGTGTTAAGCATGTTTTCCAACAAGCCTAAGGAGATTCATTGGAATGTTGGAATGTGAATTCTAAGGTACATTGTAGGAACCTTGGATTTTGGTATTCTTTATACCATAGGTGATACACTTCAAGGATATTGTGATTTGGATTGGGATGGGGATTGTGATTCTAGAAAATTAGTTTTTGGATATTGTTTCTCACTTGGTTCAGGAATATTTTCTTGGGTAAGTAGGAAGCAACCAACTCTCGCACTCTCCTCTACTAAAGCAGAGTACAAAGCAACTTGTTTTGCTTCTTGTGAGGCAGTCTGGTTAAGGAGAATTCTTGTAGATCTAGGTTTTCAATAAAAAATGGAGGTTGTACTTGAGTGTGAAAATCAAAGTTATATGGCCATTACAAAGAACCTAGTATTTCATGCTCACACCAAGCATATAGAAGTACAATACCATTATGTTCATGAGCGAATTGAAGATGAAATTGTGTGGAGCTATAATATTGTTGAACAAAGGCAAATTTTGTTGACATATTCACTAAAGCACTTGGAAAAGAGCACCTCAATAGGAATCTTCAATAGATGGACATACGGGTAAGACCTACTTGATTTATCATTCGATATTCATTCGGGGGGGGGGGGGGGGGGTATTAGTATATGATCATTGTCTACCACTCATGATTGTATGTACTAATGCACATTTTGCAAGTCCCCCATTATGAGGAGAAGCCAAGCATGCATTACCCAATTGATGGGAATCCCAACTTGCATGTTGGATGAAGGTCAAAATTGGACCATGTAAGGTATTGTAAGGAAAGGGAGTTACCCGGGTCCCCAATTGTGGGGTCCAAGGCAACAGGGAGCAACCTTGATTAGGGGGTCCAAGGGGGGTAGTGGGCCCCCTGGCTGAGGTGTCCTAGGGGGCCAGTAGTACATTTGGTGGGGGTCCGAGGGCAACACCTATTGTGCAACGGTAAAGGGAATATTCCATGGAATATTCCCTATCAAACTTAGAAATCATCTATATTTGTTAAGTCGGAGCCATGTATAGCAACTATGCATGCAGTGACCACCCATGCTCTATTGCCCATGTATAGTTGTCCATGGAAGGCCACCCATTATCCTATATATACATGACATCTGCACTACCTTAGACATCAAATGGAGCCAGCATACATCTACCTTGTAACTCCCTATCTAGAATTGTCTAGATCACCATTTAAGCTCTACCTTGAGAGTGCACAGGTGGACAATGCCATCATCTTTGTACTTTTTGTTAATAGAAAATTGTAGATAATCTACTATCTGCTATTGCTCTTGTGTTATATTGCATAACTATTGTCTTACACGGAGTTGACAGACATGTGCATGTATTTTTGGCTATAAATTCAGCTTTTTAGTGTCATTTATTGCATATACTCAGCACATACACATTGTGTGCTTTTGTGGATGCCGCTTACTTATGCCCATGTAGTCATTGATATAAAGGTTACATTTTTTCGATAAAGCCTTTGATGTTCATAAAGAGGGTCGTGGTGAGGTTTTCTTAACCAGTAGACACCTACATGTTGGGGTCTCTTTGGTGATGCAGGTGGAAGTCTTACCTAGCCTTGCCATAGGAGATCTATGCTAGTTGTTCATAGGTGGTTGATAAGCATAGTTGGTTTGTTTCAATTAAGTGGTTAAATTTAGTGGGGTCAATGATTCATTATGGACATTTATGTGTCAGTACTCATAGTTTTATGACTTTTCTACATTGGTCATATGCTCATTTTTCAGAGGAGACTCTAGCAAAATTTTCTAGATTTCAGATGTTAACTATGCAGTTATTGACTTTACTCCTTGAGATACTTATTAGTGTGAGCACATACATTCTCACATAATATCTTTGGTTGTTCATTGTTGTTAATTGATCTATTTTTTTGAGAAGAATCTACAAAGATTTTCCAAGAATTTCATACTTGGTCTCTTTTTTTAGACTTAGTGTTGTTTATACTATTCTAGCTCCATTATCATTCTAGTCAGTTCTTTATCATCATGGCATCAGAGGCCTCAGGAATAGCTGGTGGATCGGGGTCTAGTTCTAGTGTTTCCAAGAAGAGCTCTAACTTACAAGGCAAAGATCATTTTAAGATCTAGAATTTTCATGAAACAAGCTTTTCTCTATGCGAGAACTAGATTAAAGATGTGTTGATTCAGAGGAGGCAATGAAAGCTAGTAAATGGAGTCTCAATGAAGCCTGTTTATATGGATGATGATGATGATGATGATGATTGGGATGAGTTGGATGAAGTGGCTAGGTGTACCATTCAATGGCACCTAGAAAATACTTTATATTAGTGGACTATGAAAGTGCAAAGGAGCTTTTGAAGAAGATATGCAACGCTTATGAAAAAGAAACAGCATCAAATAATGTGTATATGATGAGAAAGTTATATGACCTTTGCATGAAGGACATAGATAGTGTTGTCGCTCATCTCAATGATTTTGATGTTATATTTTCTCAGCTACACACTCAAAAAATGGAGATGGATAATGAAATTAAAAAAGTATTGTTGTTGTGTACCTTTTCATCATCATGGGATACTTTTTGCACAGCTATTGACAATAGTGCACCTAGTGGTAAATTGATCTATGATGAAATATGTGGAGCACTTTTGAGTGAAGAGATTCCTAGAAAGTCTATGGTTGGCACTCAAAGTGGAGATGCATATAGTGTTCATAATTATTACCAAGGAAATAATCAACAATGTGGCAAGATCAAGAACAAGGAAAAGAATGGTCAACAAAATAAGAGTAGAAGTTAATGAAGGAAGAGGGATATCAAGTGTCATTATTATCATAAGAAAGTACATATGAAGAAATATTGACATGCACTAAATAATGCAAAAGATAAAGTATGGCATGTTGATGTGCATGCTAAATAGTTACCTACACCATTTGCTTTGACTGTGAACATAAAAGAAATTAGTGTCATTTTTTATGATGTGGATGTGTTGACACTTCACAATATTGTGCCTCGTGAGGCTCTTATGGCTAATTCTTTTTCCCAGACTTGGATGCTAGATCATGGTGATACTTTCCATGTAACAACACATAAATAATGGTTCTCTACTTATGTAGCAAAGTTTCTTGGTATTGTGTGACTTGGTGATTCTTACTAGTGTGATGTTGTTGGGACCAGAGATGTGGTTGTGCAATTCATGATGGTTCAAAATTTACTATTTATAATGTTTGCCATGTGCCTCAGTTATCATATAGTTTGATGCCAACTGGTTTTCATGACCTTGGTTACAAATTGATTTTCTATGTTGAGTCAGACACTTGCTAGTTGTCACTGAACAACCTATGCTTTGTATATGGCATGGTCTTTTGGGCCACATATCTCATAGTGGAATGACAAAACTTCCTTTTTCTAGATACTTCCCTATGTTACCTTTCTCTAATTTTTCATTTTATGAGCATTTTCAATATGGAAAGAAAATTACGATTGTGCATAAAATGCACATTGACTCCTCAATTCAGCCTTTACATCTCCTTCATATAGATGTATGTGGTCCTATGCCCATAAGTTCATTAGGTGGTTCTCTTTATGTTGTCACTTTCATAGATGATGCTACTAGAAAAGTTTTGGTATATCCTATCAAGTCAAAGGATGAGATATTCCCTACTTTTAGAAAATGGCTTGCTTCAGTTGAGACTAGAAAAGGAATTAAGCTCAATGGTTTATGTTCAGATAATGTTATTTAGTATACCTCACATGAATTCAAACTTTTCTATCATTCTAGAGAAATTCATAAAGAGTTTGCATCTCCTTGCACCCCAATACAAAATGCCATAGCTGAGAGGATGAATAGAACTATTTAGGATAGAGCACTTCTATGATGCATCATGCAAAGTTTTCACAAGGATTTTGAGGCAAAAGCATTGTTGATTGTAGTTAATGTGATTAACCTTTCACCTATTATTACCAAAGGTCTACAAGTGGCACAAGATTTATGGATTGGGCAACCACCATATTATGATCATCTTCGAGTTTTTGGGTGTGAATTGTATGCTCGTATACCCAAGAATCTTAGACAAAGTTGGACTATAAGCTGAAGAAATGCATTTTTCTTGGATATGGTCAAGACGGGCAATTTGGATATTCCTTATGGGACATGGTGAGTGATCAAAAGTAGTGATGTCAATTTTGATGAGTCTAAGATGCATAAACAACAGATTAAGGACGTTGGAGTCAGAAGAGTAGTGATTGAGGATACTAGTCCTCCAATGCATAAGAATGCTACTGAAGAGTCCTAATGCCCAAGAGAAAGATAATTATACACGCTTCAATTTTGCCTAAATTACTCGATTCCGCCCACTTGGCCTACTCTAAGTCACCAAATTATGCACGAATGTATCTGTGGAAGAGAGGATTTAAAATCCCCTAATGCATATCCAATCGTAGATCCCAAACCGTATCTCTCCTTCTTTCCCTCTCTCTCAACTTCGTTCGCTTATGCACACACACACACACATAGTCATTCCCTTTACCCGATGTTTCTCTCACTCGTGTTCTCATGCCCTTTTTCCCCCCGCGTGCACTCACTCTCTTTCTTTTCTCACTCCTTCACACACTCTCTTACTCACACATACTCTCGCACATGTGTTCACACACACACCAGCACAACCACACCCCCTTGTTCACTTTTCCCCTTTCACTCACACAACCGCTCACCCATGCACCCCTACGTTCTCATGCATTCACACTCACTTACACATGTGTACACTCACGCACCCTTATTCCCCCTTGTTCTCTTCTTTCTATTCTCTTTACCCTTTCACACGTGCACATACATCCTCTCTCCTTTCTTGCTCTCTTCATCTCCCTTACCTTTCAAGCTTCCCGTGCTGAGACCCAAGCTCTCTTAAAAAAACAAGGGGGCACACACACAGGTCTCCATATCTCAGTCTCTTTACATCTCTTTGAATCTGAAAGACGCTCAAACAGTGTGCAACACACAATAGCGTGATACTACATTGATTTAGATTCACATGTCATAGAGATACAGTTCGAAACTGAGGTTACTATTCTTGATGGAAAGTCATCAAACAAGCATAGAACAATTCATGGCATGTCATAATGTTTGAGTAGTCTTGTCAGAAACATCTAATGTCATTACAGAACATTAAAATTCAACCTGTTATATTTGTAAATAGAAACAAGGAAAGTTTTCCATGCGCTTCGCTAGTCCCTAACTGTTTCAATCCACATTTTATATTGTGGTGGTCAAATCAACATGATTTTCATGGTATCAACACATCCCCAAAAATAAAGCTTAGTAATATGGTCAAACTGAACTCATTTTATGTCGGATTCAATCATCCATTTCGTCTACATATTCAATTCAAAGCAAATTGTTCAGTTCGAGGACTTGTAGCCACTGCACGATTCTCTATTAATTATTCAAAAACTTTTGAAAACATCAACACTCAAGAAAAAGAGCTGTGCCTAAACGTATTAGTCGAGTAATAATGCAACAATCAAAGCAATTGATCAAATTGAAATTTTTATTCTTCTTATCTATTAAGAGCATCCGCTATATCCGTCTCCAATGAAAAATTACATCAGTAAATCAGATATCTGCAGAGAACTGGACACATTCCCCTTTTTTTAAAATGCTTCTCACAACTCTGGCAAGAGCTCCTCCACCCAGTTAACCTATCAATTTCTCAATTATCCCCTTCGAATCTAATTATTGATCTTCCTCACTTCTACTTTTCTGATCCGCGCCACCTCTGCTATAGAAGAATGTTTTCTTTTCTTCTTATGTCTTCGGGGGGGACCTGTCCTCATCTACAAATGGTCGCCCAATGACCCATTGATCCATGTTGCTGCGAGAATCAAAGCAAGCATTGCTAGAGAAAAAATGTTGCAGAAAAGCATATGGTTCTGGAAAAACAAATCCCTGAAGCTGATGCGCACCCTCCCTTTTTGTGTAGAGTATGCTCTGCCTTCAGTTTCGAGGAAACAACTCTGATTGCTATGCATAACAGAGTAAAATTAATCACTATAAACCAAAGGCAGTAGAGCTTAGCCCCTATACTCCATTTGCTTCTTTCTCCGCTTCACAGCCCCTCCCTTGTATGTGCCTCCCTCAGAGCGATGTCTTGAAGAAATCTGCCAAAAATAACCCCCCTTCACAGCCCGCTTCCTCCCCTCTTCTTTGGTATACCTGCACAAAAACCACAAGAAACAAAAAACTCCCCTGGCTGCTCTACCTGTTACATGAAATACACGATCATTGCCAAGAACTCTTCGAATTCGCCCCTTCTTAAGGCCCAATATTATATTATCCCCTTCAGAACCCGGATGGTGCTCCCTTCTCAAAAACCTCGAGCAGCAGCAAAGCGTGTCCACCAAAAAACTCTCTGAAACAAATGATCAGCTGCAACCCTCCTTTGCTCTTCCTCTGCTCCTTACTTTGACTTCCCAGGAGAACCTTGGTGAATCGATTCAGCTTCTCCCGACATCTACATCTCCTGTGTCTCATCCAATTGAAGTGCATAAGGTACCTCGCTTGCCAGCCAGACTCAAAAACTGAATGAATGATCCATAAGGCTTAGTCTGTAGGCCACACAGCAGCCCCTCCTCCGATCTCTTCACCCTATCCCGCTGCCCTCGTTCCTGCACAAAAGCGAAGAGAGAGAGAGAGAGAGATCCCCCCAAAAACGTTTTATTTTCCCCTTTTTTTTTTCTTTACTTACCCACTCCCCTGACACTCCACTCCCCCAACTCTCTGACACTCCCACGTCCCCCACTCACACACGGGTGCACATTTTTCTTTTTCTTCATTTTTTTTCGTAATTTTTTCTTTTGTGTTTTTATTTGTTTTCTTTTTTTTTGGTTTCCTTTCTTTCTATTCTTCTGCTTTTTTGTTTCAATTTTAGAACATATTAACCTTAAAATGAGATGCAGTTTGTAAGGGAACCATGAAATTTGCACCTACATACATGTCCATACTTGCAAATTTGTGTTCCCCCATGTGATGGTGTGCTAATGATTCCATACACTTAAGTGCATATACACATACATTTCAATGCATTACACATCTCTCGAACTTTTGATAGCCATTTACTCATAGTCTCCTCCATTAACATGTATCTACAGGTTTGCCTCTCTTCACGAAAGTCGAGTGCTCTTCCCTCTCTCCTTCTATGCTCTTCTTTATCACCTGCACACACGAAAAAAAACTAGAGACAAACGGAAAAAAGAAACCCAAGCATCTTTCACCCTTCTTTGTGTCACCTACTCTGCATTACCACATTTGATCAAAATTTATTGTTGTTGGCCAACATCTCTCCTTGCAAGACACCTGCAATCAACATATAATCTACAAATGGAAGCATATTAGTGCACCAAAACCAGTAGTTTATACAGCTAACAGCTACACATAGGGATGTTTAGCAGAATATCCAATCATATCAATCTGCAAACATTCATGTTCAAAAACCATTGAGATGTTCTACATGTGTCTCTCGTCCACTTGATAGATATGTTCCAGGTTTGGATTTTGTTATGCTAATACATATTGGGCTTGGTAGAAAGAGGCTATGCAGACAAAGGATCATGTCAAGTGGGAGCATACCATGAAGAGTGAATTGGATTCCATTCATAAGAATCGTACTTAGGATATGGTACCTTTGCCAAATTGTAGGAAATCTTTATCATGTAAATGCTTATATAAGTTGAATTCACATCAAATAGTGCTTCTCCAAAGTGTAAAGCATGACTACTTGCAAAGGATTTTAAGCAACAACATGGTGTCAATTTCAAAGAAATCTTCTCTCTGATAGACATTAGGACTACATTACACATGTTTCTTAGATTCGTTGAAATGGACGGCTTAGAGTTGGTCCAAATGGATGTCAAAATTGTTTTTTTGCATGGAGATCTTATAGAAGGGATATATATGGAACAACCAAAGGGTTATAAAATTCATGGCAAAGAGGGTCTAGTTTGTAAACTAAGGAAGATCTTATATGGAATTAAATAGTCCTCTAGATAATGGTACCAAAAGTTTGATGCTTTTATGAAGTCTCGGGGCAATTCTCAAAGCATTGGGCATCATTGTTTCTACACTAAGAGAGGCTCATATGGCAATTTGATATGCTTGATACATTATGTTGATGATATGTTGATTGATAGGAGGTCCTTTGATGACTTTTCATTGCTCAAGAAGTAGTTTAATCAAGCATTTGATATAAAGAACTTCGATGCCAAACAAATTCTTTGCATGTGCATTCTTGATGACAGAAGTAAAAGTTGCATATATTTGTCTCAAAGTGAGTACATATCTAAATAGTTCACAAGTTCAATGTAAAAGAAATTCATGACCAAAATCTCTTATCAATCTGTTGTTGGTAGTCTCATTTATGCTATGGTAGCTATGAGAGTAAACACTTCATTTGTAGTTGTGAGTTGATATATGTCTAATATTGGCAAAACACTAGGAAGCGGTCAAGATGATTATGAGACATCTGGTGGCGCTATGGAAAGTGTCTATGGTTGGGTAGGGGAAAGGAATCCATGGTTGGTTACACAAATTCTGATTATGATGGTTGTGTAGACAATTGAAAGTCCACATCAGGGTACATTTTTTACTTTGCTAGAGGTGTTATCTCTTGGATATCTCTTCTTCAAAATTGCAGGGTTGTCTCCACTACAGAAGTAGAGAATGTTGCAACTCGTGATGCATCTTAGGAAGCATTGTGGCTTTCTCATCTTGCATTTGATATAGCTATTCCTCAAGATGTATCTGATCTTCAAAATCCTAGAAATCATTAAGTATAGAAGAAACAATCAATTGCAAGAAATGGATGAAATTTTTAAGAAAATTATAGTCAAGAAACAAGGTGCATGGATATTGCAGGCAATTTTGAGAGAAAGAGGAAGCTCAGCGGTATGAATGTGATGGAGTATTTGGATAACTTTGAGGAAAAGGCTCAAATACATGGCCTATGTGAGGGTACCTTAATCTCCTACTTTAAGTGAGTTGTTTCTAGTTAGTTCTATCTCATATAATATCTAGATTCATGCTAAGTTAGAATGGGATGCATTCAAAAAAAAAAATTAAAATCTTTTACTTCAAAGATTTTATTCAACATATTTTGGATGGTTTCCTCCAATGGGTCCATTCCCCAAAGCCCAATGTATCCCTGGCACACCTGCATAGAGAATTCATGAGAAGATTCACTCAGATACCTAAAGATAATAGAATAGCACTAACGATTTAGTAATCCACTTCTGGAAAATCTTAAGTTGAAAAGACATAATAGAAGTGGAACAAAGGCTTGAAGGGTCTAGTGAGAAGTATGGTTTAAGTGATGACTAGCAGATTGTATGTCGAGTTATCAAGGTAGTTTCTCAAAGGAAGCAACACAAATCATTCTTAATCTGCCACCATCATTTCAAGTTAGGGACACATCAATTAGGGACCCTTGTGTGAGAAAAATGATGCAAATTGCTAATGTTGCATCTACATCGAGGATACCTTTAGAGTTATAGCTAGAGATTTTGAGTAAAAAAGATGGAAAGTCAGATTTCAATGCAAGCCTCTTTATCTAAAGAGATCACATATTTGCATAACATAATCTATTTGATGAGTTTCCAAGAGCCGAGCAATAGCCATCTCAATCTTATGCATGGTCTTTCATGAACTTTTGTAATCCCTCAAGTTAACCTCACTAATCAACCCACTATGTTGCATTAGATGCCTTCACCACCAATCGAGCCTATATTTCTAAGGTATGTTGGAAAAAATGAGAGAAGGAATACTAGTGGTAAGAGCAGTGTATGGTGCAATGCAACTGAACACTTCACATATGCTTGTGAAGCTCTGAAGAAGGCCAAAGAACAACAGTTTTTCATAGAGATTAACAAGAAACTATGTGATTTTAGGACACTGCTTCCCTTAGTTGTGAATTGTCAGAAAACGTGGGATGAGAAAACTATATGAGAATTTATGAGCTCAAAATGCTAGTTTGTCAATCACTAAACTAGAGCCATTGGAGCCCAATGAGTGGGAATTTGAGCAACTAGAGGCTCAATGAAACTATTCAATTAATGACTTGGTGCATGTACGAGATGCAATCATGCAAAAGACTACTCGGAAGTCTCCTGTGGATCAATTCTTTGTGTATTCACACATTTCCAATGCTGATGATAAATGACGGAGATGATATGCAATAAGAGATTGATATTCATAGAAGAGTGATAGGAAAATACGCAAGAGATGAGAGTAAGATAGTACAGTTTGAGGAAGTTGTAGCAAATGATGAGTAAAAATGTAAAGAAATTAGAGAAGGGAAGAAATTGATCAAAGATGGCCAATTGCAAAATAATCAAACAAAAGGTCAATCAAGTAAAATAAAATTGTTGACTCTTATGAGAAGCATCAAGATGATGATAAAAAGAAGAAGAAAATTAAGAGAGCACCAAAAGCTATGTCAATATCTGAGATAGAGAAGAAATTTGACACCTAGGAAATCTTGTATGACATACTGTTGAAAGGTCAATTGATTATGTCTTTAAAACAAGTTTTCTTCATCGTGAAACCTAAATTTAAAGACAAATTTATTAGACTTGTAAGATGGAAGATATCTCCTCTTCCTTGGGATGTAGAAATGTAAGAATCAACAAAAGAAACACAAGTTGTAAATGATGTAGTAATGTTGAGTTACTTTGAAGAGAATAATGATGAGAATGATGCCTATCAAGTCAATAACAACTTCCATGGTCCTATCACACCTAATGAGAATATGAAAGAGGCTAAGAGTCAATTTAACTAAAACGTTTGGGCTAGGGTAATGCCAAAAGTAAAGATAAGGATTGTCAATGAGAAAGAATCATATATTACCTCTAGCATTAATGGATTTTGGGTCAAAGATAAATGTGATTTTGAAGAAATCGTATCACTTCATATGATCATGTATGAGATGATTCTACACTAGTCCAAGAGTATGGGACTTATTTAGATCAAATTTCTCGTTAAACTTCATTCTCAAGAAAGAAAACAATGGAAGATGGATAGATGTCTCACCAAGACATGTATATAAATATGAGGGTTTTTTAATTTTTAACCCATGTAAACCAATATAAAAAATTAGTTTTAATTTCACCTAATGAGAGAATTCAGAATATGATTGAAATGTCAAGTAGCTTCATAGTCATAAAAGATCTTGAGAAATATCTGATGAACAAGATGAATCAAATATTGTGTTACTCAAGTCGATAGATGAATACTAACTCATAGCTAAGTTTTTGAATGATCATAAAATTGATGTAAACACTAAGTCTAAGAAAGTTGGAAAAAAGGTGAAACCCATAGTTCAACCTCTACTTAAAGAGAGTGAGGATAAATTCAAAAGAGTGTGTGAAGACCCATTCTTAGATATTGATAAAAGATAGAGCATCACTTTACTAATGAAACAATCAAACAAATCAAATTTGAAGATGAACCATTTGAGACACATATAGAGAAGGATAAGTTTATTGAGATGACTAGAAAACATGAAAAAGCTTTTTCCTTCTTTTCTTCATCCTATACTAGTTCCAAAGGCTCATTTACTTGAGTTGATGTGACTACTAAACCAAAAGATGAACATGCAAATTTTAGAGCTTTTTTTAGTGTCTTATCTAAACAAATGGTTCACGGTGCCAAAGAAGAATAGGAAACTACGTTTTATTCAAGACTTTCACCCTATCAATAGATTCAAGATCTAAACTTAGAAACAAGACCCACAATAGATGAGTTTGTTGAAGTCTTTGTTGGGCATTCCATTTAGTCAATGGAAGATTTGCATTTTAGTTATGATCATTTTCAATTAGCAATCAATAGTTGAGATATTATAACTATGAGGAATCCTCTTGGCCTATCATGCATGTGTACTTTTCCATAGGGAGCTACTTATTTTGTGGCTCATATGATGAATGCAATGAATCTGGTTTTATATGACTCCATCCCACATGTGACTATGCCTTTTATTCATTATATTCTGATAAAAGATTGTAAAGAAAGCGTGAAATATGAAAGTAAAGATCCTTCTCAATGTAGAAAATATATCAATGATCATATGTCTAACTGTGAGAGGGCTTTTGAGAGGTTTGAAGAGTTCAAATTGATCTATTCCCTTAAGAATTCTAGTTTTGATTGTCTGACATTTGTGTGGACATTTTGGTAAAAAATGGTACCCACAAAAATTCGAAGTCATTTGCAAGGTTTCATAAGTTTGTAAAAAAGTTAGTGAATTAAGAAGATTTTTAGGAGCCTTTATCTTCTATGTTATCCATATCCCTCGCTATGCTCAAGTTGCATTGCAAACCCACTGTATGATATGTTGATGAATAGAAAGAAGTTCATATGGACTTAAAACATTTGAGAGCAATGTGGAAACTAAAAGAGCTTCTCATCGAAGCTCCAATCTTGAAGCAAGTAAATTATTCGAGAAAGAGAACAATCTAATCATAGGTCAAGATGATGATGAGGGCAAATGATATGCAGTATGTTTTGGTGCCAAGGTTCTAGATGACAGTCAAATGAAATTTCCTCAAGTTAAAAGAAAGCTTTGGGGATTAGTGAATGCTTTAAATTTTGATAAAGGATATTTGATTGCAGTTAATGTGATAGTTGAGACAATTGTCTTCCATTAATTGGAGTGATCGCTAATTTCTCATCTCTAGATATTGCTATGCATGTACACTTGTGGATCATAGTTTATCAAATTTAGATGTCATTCTATTGCATCAATCTTACTCATCATCATATTTAGGCTATGAGAGCATGTCAACAATCATATTAGATTTACTAGCTAGTAAATCTAATATTATTGTTGACATGCTCTCGTGAGCAAAATATGATGATAACTTGGATGATGCAATAGGATGACATATAGATTTGATAAACTATGATCCACAAGTGTATCCTTATGAATAATTTCGAGATGAGGATTATGAAGAGGAATGGAAGGAAATAAGCAATAATTTGAGTACTCTAACACCTTCCTCAACAAATTTAGGAATATCATAAAAAAAACTTTCAACTTCTTCTTGAAGAATGGATTTATTTGGCAATAGGCTAAAGGGAAGATGAAATCTCCACAAAAGTTTTTGTGAAAGAGAAGGCTTCAAGTTGAGGTTATGAGACATATGCATGAAGCCTTATGGGCAATCCATAAATGATTTGGGCATACATATGAAACATCAAGGAGAGCTATTGATGGCACAATATGTACGTGAATGTGAGAGAATTTGTGATAACTTGTCCCACATATTAGGTATATTCCTTGCTCAAGCATATAGACCCATTGCATCCAACTTACCCTCCTTGTTTTCACTAAAAGTGGATGGTTGATCTTGTTAACATGCCCAAAGGAATTCATAAGATGAGATACATAGCTTTTGCAAGAGAAGACTTAACCAACCACATGGAAGTTCAAGCTCTTAAATCTAACACTAATTATGAAAAATCCTTTTAGAAGAAGTCATAGAAATATTTGTCTATATCGAGAAGGTAGTTATTGATCGAGGAGAGTAAGATGCTAGAGAAGCAAGAAAATCCTTTGAAACACATAAAATTTGATTGTCTCTGATCACTTCCTATAATCCACAGGCAAATGGTAACATTGAATGAGGTCCTCCTCCTATTCTAAAGGTGATCTTGAAGGTCTATGATGGCAATCTAAAACTATGGTTGAGATATCTTTCATTTGCACTTTGGATGGTAAGGATGACATACACTAGAACAATAGGATTTATGCCTATCAAATTAATGTAGTATGAGAAACTAGTGTTTCCTATCTATACTTAGATACCTACCTGGACGTCTTTTCTTGGGAATGACAACCTAACATGAGAAGATATTTAAGTCTTGTGAATCAAGCAGTTAAATGTAGTACAAAAATTGAAGGAGTTATGTCTTAAGAATAAACTATACTTTAATAAAACACATTGAATAATGCATCAATAGACAAAAATGGGGATTGGGTATTAGTTTATGACAATACATTTGATTCCCAATATGGTGCATGGAAAAATTTGATTAAAAGATGGTTTGGTCCATATGTTGTTGTGTCAGTATATGATAATGATATGTCTTTTGATTGCAAGAAAGCATCTAAAGTTATTCAAGAGAAGAAGGGATGATGAATACCAGATTGATGATTAGCTACTTGGAGAAAAAGATGAAGATGACGATTAAATCAAGTGAAGTTGATCCTTTTCTAGTTCATTTTATATTTGTTTCTATTCAATTTTATTGTTTTCATGCATAGCATTAGCCAACGTTTTGGAAAAGATAAAAGATTTGAAGGAGCACTTGATTTTTGTTGATGAAGTCCTACCAAATACTTCACTTGTGTAGATTTTTCTTATGATCTTCAGATTCATATCACATTTTTGCTGCTACTCTTCGATTGATGATGAAAGACAATCCAAATGCCTTGAAATTTGAGGATTTATTCTCTCTTTTGTTGCAAGAAGATTAGTCAAGGTAGAATAGGTCAATCATGTGTGTTGTAGATGAAGCTTTCTTAACTAGTCAAAAGGATAAAGGTAAATGGAACTCATCTATTAGTAAGCAAAAATCTACTAATGTTGCACAGTTGAAGAAGAAAGGCAAAGATGAGAATGAAACAAAACATAGCAACAATTTGCAAATACTGTAAAGCAAATGATAATTTCATAAAGAGTTGTCCTAAATTGGATGTAAAAGAGGCAAAGAAGAAAGAGGCTGGAGTGGTTACTGCAGAGGCATCTACACCTAAAATAGAGTCTATGAATCTTGTTCAAAATGAAAAATGACATCTATGACTATTTACAACTATGACCCATCTTCATGTAAGCCATGTATATCTGCAATAGACTCAAGTGTTTGGTACTTTGATATTGGAGCACCAAATATATTACCTCGCAGCAAAGTTGCTTCAGCTCAATTGAGCTTGTCCCTACAAAAAATATTGTCACATGTGCTAAAGACTTCTCTTATCCTATAATTGCATTTGGTAAGACCATTTGACTACTATTGATGGAAATTATTTCACATTGTTAGATGCTTTATATGTGTCACTAATCAAGAAAAATTTGTTGTCAATGTTAGCCAATATTGGCATGGTTGTCAAATTTGTTGATGATTGATTTAGAGTTGTGGAGTCGCATATCTAATGCTAAATCATCACTCAAACAAAGCCTCATACAAAGAGAATTTATCGTCGCTTATATGATTGTGTATCATAACTTATGTTGTGCTTGCTTTTGATCATAACAAAAAAAGCGCACATCGCTCTTCGGTCATCATTCTATGTGCATATGATTAAAGAGCAAACCAACTTTCATATATGCACTGCCCTTATGAGCCTCTCTCTCTCTCTGTATCTCTGTATCTCTCTCCCGACTTTAGAATAAAATTTTGATTGGGTGGCCCTATTTCCACCTTTGCGTACGCGGCCGCTTCCATACCTTCACCTTTCCTTTTAATTCTTTACTTTTGCACCTAAGATTTTAAATTCATCCTTTGAACCTTAAGAGAAAAAATACTTTGCACCCTTAGTTTCAACCCGTTAGGGCTCGACAGTATGTATGTGTATGTGTATCTGTATGTGTGTGTATGCATGTATGTGTGTATGTGTATCTGTATGTGTGTATATAAGGTGTATATGTGTATGTGTATGTATGTGTGTGTATGTGTATGTGTGTGTATGTGTGTGTATCTATATGTGTAAGTGTGTATGCATGTGTATATGTATGTGTATGTATGTCTATGTGTATGTGTGTGTATGTGTATCTATGTTTATGTGAATGTGTATGTGTGTGTATGTATGTGTGTATGTGTATATGTATGTGTGTATATGTGTGTGTTTGTGTATGTATATATATAAATAGAAAGAAAAATAAACATGCAATTAGTCATTGAACTTTTATGTCCTCGGCTATTGTTTATTAACCCTGCTATATTTCCATGAGTGTAAGGTCTTCCATCAATATATAATCTTTCATGTTTTGCATCTCTGTTCACGGCACAAGACCAGGTACAGGATCTTATCATAGATGCAGAGGAAGCTTATAGGTCATTTCATAACCCAAAAAGTGATTTTTATCACTAAAACAATGTAATATACGTACATACATCCAATTACCGCATGTATGACTCCATTTTCTACAAGTTGAGGAGTCCTCAAGCTTGAAGAGTCTAAGTAGGTAGCTCATAACAATTTTCATAATTTTTTGAAGCCGTTAAGTACTTCAAATTAGATGTAGAACCTATTTTTTAACTATGCGAGTCACTAGATGTGAAACTGATCAAAACTAGGCAAAAACTATAAATAGAGCTAGAGAGCTCATTTTGAGAGCTTTTGAACTTTTGAGACTAGTAACTTTTGAGAAAGTAGAGCTATTGTAACTAGTTTATGATGAATATGAGTTCCTTTCTTGCCTTCCATTGATCTCCATCGCCACTTTCCTGGTGTGTGAGTCACCCTCTGCTGATTACAGAACAGCTGTTGGAAAGAGTCACAGGCAAGGAAGTGTATAGCTTTCTTGACAAATTTTCAGGCTATAACCAAGTCGTCGTTGCTCTTGAGGATCAACATAAGACAACTTTTGCCACTGAATGGGGTATCTTTGCATTTTACGTGATGCCTTTTGGGTTGACGAATGCACTTGCAACTTTCCAAAGGTTGATGTGCCACGTGTTCAAAGAGTTTCTGAGAAAGAACTTAGAAGTGTACATAGATGATATGTGCGCTCACTCAGTGCTTAGACCTGATCATATCCTTGAGCTTAAATGAATCTTCGACAAGTGTAGGAAATATCAAGTTTGTTTAAACCCTGAGAAGTGCAACTTTATGGTAAGACAAGGTAAGATACTTGGTCACATAGTTTCGAAAAATGGAATTTCCACAGATGAGGATAAGGTATGAGTGATCAATGAATTATCTAGGCCAAAGAACGTAAAGGAGGTACAAGCATTTATGGGCCATTGCAGATATTATCGACGATTCATACATATTTATGCAATCATTGCTAAACCACTATACAACATTATCACTAACTTAGAGTGGACAGAAGAATGCGAGAGCTCCTTTAGTGAACTAAAACAATGATTCTGTTCTGCACCTATTTTAGCCACGCCTGATTGGAACAAACCTTTTCACATACACGTAGATGCTTCTAATCACACCATAGGCTACATGTTAGCGCACCCACAGATGAAGGGAATATTGACTTACCAATTGCATATGCCGGTAGGCAATTGAATGCCACAGAGAGAAATTAAACCATGATAGAGAGAGAGGGTCTAGGAATGGTCTATGTCGTTAAGAAATTTCATCACTATTTATTGGCAAATAAATTTAAGTTCTTTACAGACCATCAAGCTCTCTTGTATTTAGTGAACAAACCCTACAACACAGGTAGGCAAATACATTGGTTTCTACTTACTTATGAAGTATGAATTTGAAGTGGTAGTCAAGAAGGGTAAAACGCACTTGAGAACATACCATCTCTCGAGGATAACTTCAAGAGAAGCAGCTATTGGTGTAGCAGACGAGCTACCAAACGCTTACCTATTTAATGTCAAAATTTTTCCTGAATGGGAAAAGCCATTAGTTCTAGTATTGACATATGGACCTAAGAATTCTCAAGTGAGAACCCAAGAGAAGGAGGTAGTGAAAGCACAGAGATACCAAATCCTCGCTAGTAATATCTATAGGCAGGATCATCAGAATATCTTTGCTTGTTGCATAGAATAACATGAGCATGACGATTGGTTGCAACTAGCACATGTAGGTGCACTGGAGCAACATCATTCGAGATAGGGGACATTACTGAACTTGAAAAGGTTAGGTGTGTATTGGCCCTCAATGGAAAAAGATGTCCAGTGACTTTGCGATGAATGCCCAAAGTGTTGTAATAGACCATCGATAGAACACACCACTCTATACCATGTGGCCCTAATGCCAGATTGGAGTGAACCTTGGTTAACTATCTGAGGACGAAGACTTTCCCAGAAGACATGACCCTGGCATGTAAACGAAGTCTTGAGCAGGAGGCTCAAGATAATAAGCTCATTGGTGAGAATCTGTATAGATGAGGGATAGATGGTTATCTGAGGATATGTGTGCATGAGAGTGAATATCTCAACCTCCTGGAAGCTGCCCATCAAGGTGCAACAGGAGGCCATTTTGGACCTGATCGTGTTATTAAGGCCATAATATTTTCAAGATTATGGTGGCCCACTTTCCATATGGAGGCCCACACATATGTAAAATGATGTGATGTATGTCAAAGGTTGCAATATCCTATACGCAGAGACGAGATGCCCCTATGTCCCATGATGGGAGGACGCGCATTCTCAAAATGGGGAATAGATTTTGACGTTGGACCTATTAACCCCCCCCTGCAAAGAACTCCCATGCCGAGTATATCATAGTTGCCACATACTATCTCATGAAATGGGTAGAGGGCAAGGCGACAAAGACGAATGATGCACGCACGACTGCAAAATTCTTGTTTGAGAATGTATTAACAAGATATGGGCTTCCAATAAAGCTTATAAGTGACAGGGGTACTCATTTTATGAATGAGGCTATTGAATATTTATTACAGGATTTCATGGTAATACACAAGAAATCTACACCGTATCATCCACAAGCCAACAGAAAGGTTGAGAGTACTAACAAAATTTTGTGCAACATACTGACCAAGATTGTGAATAATAAGTGTTCGGATTGGGATTATCAATTGCACTATGCCTTATGGGCCTATCGTATGGCATATAAGGGAGTGCTCAATGCCACACCATTCCAGATGGTATTTGGTTAGAATGTTGTGTTGCCATTGGATTTTTTGATACCCACCCTCAAGATAGCTCAAGAGCATGAGTGGACATGTCATGAACTTTCCTCAAGAATACTTGATTTAGAAAGACTAGGAGAAACTATATTGCATGCAAGAGTAGGAATTTATGTTGCTAAGAAAAGATAGAAAGCCTACTTTGATGCTCATATCAAGGACAAAGGATTATGAGTAGGAGATTTGGTATTAGTTTACACCTTGAAACAACATGCCATAAGTTAGAGAAACGAGGATATGGACCCATGATTATCAATAGGATATCGACTAGTGGTGTTGTTCAACTAGCAACCCTAGAAGGAGAGGTAATGCCTAATTAAAATCAGTGGATGCAAAGTTAAGCTATATCAAGAACCCTTGACTGCAGAATTCTTAAACAGCTAACTCTTGCCAAGAAGCGAAAGGAAGAGGAGGAGCGAATCAGAGTAGAAGGCCAAGCGGAAGATTTAGAATGCATTAGGCGCATGCGATTAAGAAGGAAAGGACTAGGTAGAGAACCTCAACCGGAGGGTGCTCCACGATATCCAACGGCCATGTGTCAAATCAAACGAAAGGATATCCCTAGTATTGTTGACAGGAGACCATTTGTTAACATCACTCTAGATCATGACCCCATGCATATGCAAATTAGGGCTTTAATCGATTCTAGTGTAGCAACGAATGCAATTAGGTTCTCTCGTTGTTAGGGACAGGAATAGATGGTGAAGCCTATTGAGTCCTATCTCATAGGAATAGGTGGATTAGGAAACTCCTTGCACAGGCGAGGTGGAGTTACCAATCTCAATCAAGGAGGTGACCATGACAGTTAAGCTTTTGGTTTGCCATGACGAAGACCTAATAGAACCCATGATCCTAGGTCAGGAATGGTTATACAACTACTCGGTGAACTTAAATCTTCGCAGGAGTGTACTCCAACTAGAACTTGCAGGACAGTGCCATGAGCTACCACTCAGAGGTCAATGCCCCGAAGTATTGGACTTAACAGAAGACCCTCCAACTAGGAGTGGCCTAACTCCAGCTATGAGTGGTTTAATTGGCTTTAACGAAAAGAAGCGGGAGACATCACCCCTCAAGGAGGTGAAACCAAGTAAGAAGATAGGATCCAGAAAAGTATGGCAACATAAGGCCCAACCTCAAGTTGGGTGTGAATCCCCACATACTCTAGGCAAGCTGGAGAGGCCACTGAGAGCTCCACAATCAACCCTTCCATTCAAGAACCTATTAACAATAGTGCCGCCAAAATTCCAAGGTTTCATAGGACCCATGCCAATTGAAGACCCACCTATGGGTAAACCAGAGAAAGTGAGCACTAAAGTGTATTGGTTCCAAGGACTCGTCGGACCACTGGGCAAAGCGGAATCTATTTATGAGGCTAATCTGACACACTAAGCCAATGTTTGGCGGTGATATCAGTTCTTCTCTCAAGAGTTTGAAGCCCTCCAGAACATTGAAGAACTCAAGCCTATTTGGTAGCAAGCAGGATTTGCAACTTATTTTAGTGCACCACTTCCTAAGCCTGACTTCTATCGGTGCTATTATGTGGTTGCATCTATCAAGGAACAAGAGCAAAAGGAGTTGGATCTAGTATTCATACTACCTTCCTTAGTAAATGACCCCCCATTCAAGAAATTCACTTTGTCCTTGGATTTAATCAGAACAGCTCTTAACATTCATGGTAATCATACGCCCACGGAGAAAGAGTGCCTCATTCTCGAGGCTATGAAGAGTAGTGATGTGGATAAATGGCTTGCTCTCTCAGCAATCACTCCTCAACTCACTAATCCTTTGAGGATCTGTCTCCAGCATTTTGCTTTCCTAGCACAGGAGCGTTTTACAATTCCCCACAAGTGCTGATGGTTTGGATTATACCTCGCTACTACGGGCCCTCAAATGATTGACATTGCAACTTACATCCAGGACCAGCTCGTACTGGAAGGACATCATTGGGAAAAGATTTGAAGGTTGTCCATGGTTGCTATGTTCTCACAGGCATCATTTATATGTGCTTAGCTTATGATATCATCATTGAAAGAGCTCTTCCAACAACACAGTTACAACAATACAACGGTTCAAAGAAAATCAAGCGACCTCCAAATGCAAGGAGAATAAAGCGAATGCATGGTACAATTCCTTGTTTACAAGTTGCGGACTCACCTTCACCACAACCCACACCAAAAACCTTCCCACAATGCTCTCTAGCTCAATCGCAACCTCTTGTTCCACCACTCAAAATCTGTTTGACTCAAACAACTACAATGAGTGAGGTCCCACAAGAAGCAACCTGTATGCCTACTGCCATCCCCATCACGACCACCACAATAGTTGAGGTTCTAATTTTCGGACACACAATTTGTCTCTCAAGAATGTGAACGACCCGCTTACCCAACCACACCGTCAGAAGGGGTTGAGGACTCCAACTTTGAAGAAGAAGATGATGACTGCATAGTCATCAATGATGGTGGAGACGACACTGAGGAGAGTGAGGGAGAAGAACATCGATCAGAGACACAAGTCGATGCTCAAGGTGACACCAGTACAGGAGGAGACAATAGAAGCAATTGCATATATGATCGCCATCAAACGGCTACATGACACAATGAATAAGGCTTGGGCGAGGAGTAGGCTAACTGAGGAATAGAGTAAAGCCATTTTGGAGCAAGAATTGGCCAGCCGTGGCTTTGAGGAGACATTCATTACAGCTATGCATGAATTGGTCCAATCAGTAGGTGTACCAAAAGATCTGTGCTACTTGAAGCGAAAACCACTCCCCAAGTTTGATCCTCAGCAAGTAAGAATACTCAAACAACCTAGCCAATATATTCATGTCCCGATGGAACTTGTGACATCCGCACCCATTGGGAGTTCTTCAATCATTTACCTAATTGCGAGTGAAGCCACTACCCTTGTATATACCACAAGTGAAACCACCCCTTCTTCTTCCCCAAAACCAACCCAACCCTGTGTTGACGTCGTAGAAAGTCCTGATGTTTGCATTGCATCACTTGTTTCCATTTGGCCCCTCCTGCTCTCCAGCCCGATTATGACTAACCCTCCCATTACATTTGTCTTGACTCCACCTTCCCCTATGCCACCAATCATTTCCCCACCTCCACATTTCCATTTGTACAGCACCAACCCATTGTACACTGTTACATCGCACACACAACCACCCTCATTTTGCCCCTTTTTCACATCTTTTCTACATCCACGAACCTCCCTTTCACCTCTGTAATGTCTCCATAGGGATTCAGTTCACCGACTCCTTTCTTATGGCCACCAATCACACCACTCCACTCATCTATCACAACACCATTGCACCCCCCCACCTCGTACAATCACACCCACTTCACTATTTCACATTACTATCACCGAAAGCACCTCCAGTGATATGGAGATTTCACCCAAATCTTCACTAGATGCACATGCACACGTAACATCCACATCAATTAGTGCACTCCACACGACACACATCACCGCACACCTTGCCACACATGCCACATCATCCACTGTCCCAACCCCAACTTCCATACCCACTGCATCACAACCCAACATGCATGTATCATTTCCAACATTTGCATTGTCATCATCTTCCACTATTGATGCTTCCACTCAGCAGATGAAACATTTCCTTCAACAAATTAACACCGAGTATTCTTCATTAGGGCGACAACATTCAACCCTTCAATAGAAAACCCAGGAATTGTAGAAACAGCTAGATGTGCTGACATTACAGAATCAAGAACTCAACGTGAAATATCGAGCCTTAGAAGGGGAGAAGCAAAAGCAACAACAAACCTTTGAGGCACAATTACAGGAGCATGTGGAAGACGTCGAGTCTCAGTTAGACATCAATTTAATGTGTAATGCTCAATTATCACACAACATGGCACTCCTTCGGAGGCACCTCAATGTAGGGAAAGAAGAAAATCAACGACTCCAATAGCAAAACCGCAAAAAAATTGAGGCTACACTAGGTCATCCAAAGATGCCCCTCACGCTTTAGAGCAGTTCCTACTGAGTCCATGCAAATCTTATTAGACAACCATGCACGTGTGCTAGAAGATTATGATTGACTACAAGTAGAGTGCGAGATGCTCAAGGAATTAAACAAGCAATTGACATTAAAGGATTTGTTAGGACCGATGATTGTGTAAGAGGTCACCCCATCGACCCTCCTTGAAGAATTGAATGAGCTACGAATGAAAGTCCAGGAGTTGCATGCCCAAGTATCTAGCATGACGGAGCCTCCTAGACCGAAATCCCCACCTGACTTGTTGGAACCAGATGAGACCATCCAGATCCCAACGGATGACATGTTTGAAGAAGAGTATGTAGCATTGCTCGTGGTTGGAGGCAGATCCTCAAAAGCAGGTCAAGATACATATGAGTTAGCTCCCCCGGCATGGTTGAAGATGGTTGAAGAACTCGACAAAATGCATTCAGCAAGAGTTGATGCTCAGTTACATGCAATGGCCAATATTGAAAAAGTTATTTTAAAGTCTCCGTATTTTGTCGCTATAGCAACATGTCGACACATAATGACTAGTGAGTTGCAGTATAAACCTTACTTCCTCTTGCGTGCGGAATATAATTTATAGATTGAGAGCATCACTAAGAAGCACCAAACACATGCCACATAGTTCGAGCTAGAAGATGTCCCTCGGGAACCTGAAAAGGGTCATATCTATCAACCTACATGGATGATGGAATTACTACAACAATATCCAGAGGTGATGCATACGTGGATGCGTGCACCTACCCATCTCAAATACAACCCGTGCTATGGACTCGTCCCTAGAAGATGTTCCTGGAAAGCCTTTGCAATTAAAGTTCAGAACAATCGACAATGTCAAAACTGGCTCAACTATCCTTACTTGGCACCTCCCTGGAATAACACCTACAGTGGGATACATGATGGCTATTGTTCACCATTGGTTACCCCACCTGCATCGTATGACCGATGTTGCCATGCAAATGACAAAGCAGATTTTTTATATGATGCAAATGGTCTTCAAGACCTTCATGCCTGTCAAGGCTCCCACGGTGAACACACCCAAATTCAAACATGGAAATTTGGATTGAGTGTACGATATGAGCATGACACCATCGATCAAGGTATACTATGTGTGGCACTATCGATTGAAATATATGCCGGCCTGCTACAAGCAGTCATTCGAAGATATGTTCACTACTCGCTTCTGGGAGTACCACTCAGAAGTATTTATTAGCAGACCCACTCACTTGCTCCATTTGTTCGCATGCAAATGCATGATGTACTCCGAGCCTTATCAGATGCCACCTCCTGAGGAACCCCAACCCATCGATTGGGAGAAGTTAGAAAAAGATCTTATCAGGGGCATTCGAATAACGAAACACACCCTTGCGACATATCAATAACTACATTACCCATGCATGATCAAGCTCTCTCAAGGACAACAGAAACAAGGAGCAGGGGAGTGTTCACGAAATAGGACCAAGTATAGGATCTTGTCACAGATGCAGAGGAAGCACATAGGTCATTTCATAACCCAAAAAGTGATTTTTATCACTAAAACAATGTAATATATGTACACACATCCCATTACCGCATGTACGACTGCATTTTGTGCTATCGAGGAGTCCTCGAGCTTGAGGAGTCTAACTAGGTAGCTCATACCAATTTTCATAATTTTTGGCAGCCATTAGGTACCTCAAATTAGATGTAGAACCTATTTTTAACCTATGCCGGTCACTAGATGTGAAACCAGTCAAAACTAGGCAAAAACTATAAATAGAGCTAGAGAGCTCATTTTGAGAGCTTTTGAACTTTTGAGACTAGTAGCTTTTTGAGCAAGTAGAGCTATTCTAACTAGTTTATGATGAATATGAGTTCCTTTCTTGCCTTCCATTGATCTCCATTGCCACTTTCCTCATGTGTGTGTGTGTATGTGCGTGTATGCATTTGCATTTCTCACCATCACCTTCGAGCACCACTTGCTCTCGATCTTCATATCGGCCTACCCTCTTCGTGGATTGACAATAACAAGGTGGAAATCCTCATGTTGGTACTCACCATTGTACTAGAGTGACAGTCTCTAATCCCTCTGTTGACAAGAGAAGCTGCATACAAACATAACCCATAAGCACTCATGCTTTGAACGTAACATGTAAGTGGATGCCAATCTCCCCATCTATATATAGGACCACAAAATGACATAAGAGTGACTTTAGAGTTTAGAGGCACATACAAATCCTCGACAATGAAGAGACCACGACCAACACCAGTGATAATGGAGGGAGGAATCATATAGAGATTACCCCAAAAGTTAAAAACTTCTCTATTTAAACAAAGTGGTCCTCTATGCCATCTTGCGTATCTTCTTCTATCATATGTTTGTACTAGAGGATGATCACAAGTTGGTAATGGATAATCTCCAACCGTTTCAGTCCGTAAACCAAGAGGTAGAGGATTTTGAGAAACCTCTTGTAATTGATAAATGTCTTGTCCATGACATGTACAAGGAATATAAGCATTATTGGTAGGAGAACCGTTATCATCATCATCATCAAGTAAATACTCTTGTATATTTAGTATTATTTTATTTTGTATATATTATTTCAAAATAAAATAATAATATTAATTTATGGAAATCAATACATACCCACACATTATCGCATTCATCAGGTGGTGATGCATGCTCAAAAACACCATAATATGCCTCATGTTCAATACATTTCAATCATGATCTTCGATACGTGCCATATAATATGCTCTTGATAGTAAAAATCATCATAATTCCTATGTAATGACACATGTGAAGTCATTGCATGAGTAGGAGGCAGTGAAGTACACTTTGATTGATCAAGATTTGATTATAATATAACAATAAAAAAACATACATAAGTTTATCAAATATTAGAACTAAAAGTTTAATATTCTTATAGTAATGAGTCCTTGCATGGTAAGGAGACAGTGGTATTGTGCAGTAGAAAAAGGTATTAGATTTTAATAATATAATTATATACATACATACACATTCACATGTATGCATCTACACATACATACATACATGCACAAAGATACACATTCTGACATATAAATACACATATGCAATCACAAAAACACACATACACACATACATACATTTGCACATGCATAGTGCATGTACACATAGACATGCATATGCATGTCTACAAAATCAAAGTTTTTTTTTGTATGTATGTGTGTGGATGTGTGTGTATGTGTGTGTGTATGCATGTGTGTATATGTGAATATATATGTGTATGTGTGTGCATGTGTGTGTATGTGTGTGTATGCATGTGTATGTATGTGTATATGTGTGTGTATGTGTGTATATGTATATGTATGTGTGTGCATGTATGTGTATGTATGTGTGTGTGTATATGTGTGCATCTGTGTGTATGTGTGTGTATATATGTGTATGTGTATGTGTGTGTTATGTATGTGTGTGTATGTATGTGCATATGTGTGTGTATGTGTACATGTGTGTATGTATGTGTGTGTGTATATGCACATGTATATGTGTGTATTTTTGTGCATCTATGTGTATATACATGTATGTATGTGTGTACATATGTGTGTATATGTATGTGTGTGTATGTATATGTGTGTGTCTACTATGTTTGTGTAGTTGTATATGTATGTGTGTGCATCTATGTGTATGTGTGTGTATGTATAAGTGTGTGCATGTGTATGTATGTGTATGTGTATGTATATGTGTGTATGTGTAAGTGTATGTATGTATGTGTGTGTATGCACGTTTATAAATTTAAAGTTTTTTTTTTTGTATATTGATCCTTTTTTTTGTTTGAGATTAAAATAACAAGAGATATTGTATGGTAGAAAAAAATAAGAGAAGGCTTGACATAGCACCTAAGATGTGGAAATATTTCACAAAAGGCTATGTCTATAGGAAACATTTCTTCAGCAAAAGGTATGTAAAAGATTTTATATTAATGTGAGCTATAATTCTCATATTTTTTATAGATATTTTACATTTAATTTATTGTTTTTTTTTCATTAAATAAAAACAGGCAACAACAAAAAAGAGAATTGAAGCATGCCATACATCACACCTAGGCCCAATGGGGTGTGACGGTTTCATTGCTACATTTGTAAGTATATGTATTTTTGAAATATATTTTTTATTTATTTAAAACACTAATCATTATCCTTTTTTTGTTTTCAATGCAAAGTAAGAATTATGGTCGTAATCCTATGAAAGAGGAAACCACATATGCTACATATTTTGGATGTCAAGATCTGAGTGAGTAAATAAGAGAGCATCCATATGATTTTGTGAGATTTTTAAATTTGATATAATTTAATTTATTTTTATTGATGTTTTATAGTTTTTATTGATTTTTGTTTGTCAAAAGTAATACATGAGTATTATGGAGAGGCTGATATGGATGAGGTGGATAGATAGATACAAGAGGGATGATATCAATTGTTACAAGGTACTAACCCCTCTACCCATGATGCCTCTTCAGATATATCACATCCTGTGGATGATCATGATGATATAGATAATGATGATCATGGAGGTGATTCAAACGATTGAAACTATTTACATTCGATGTATTATGTACATTAATACACACATACATACACACACACATATATATATATATATACATATATATATATATTCTCATATCAATTATGTTTTTAATTGTGTCTATGGTGTGAGTTCATAATTTTAATAATTTTAGAGTGCTTATTTAATGATCATATTATATGTGTGTTTGTGCATGTGTATCTATGTGTAATTGTGTGCGTATATGTAAGTATGCACATGTAGGTACATGTGCGTGTGCATGTATCTGTGTGTGTATGTTTGGTTTGCGTATGTATGTGTATGTATGTGTATATGTATATGTGTATATGTATGAGTGTGTATGTGCGTGTATGTGTATGTGTATGTTTGTGTATGTGTGTGTATGTGTATGTGTATGTGTGTGTATTTGTATGTGTATATGTGTATGTGTATGTGTGTATATGCATGTGTATGTGTATGAGCATGCATGTGCATGTGCGGGGGTCTAAAGTCACTACAGGACAAAGTAGTGAGTCGTTGGTGTCGTTGGTGACCAGTTCAAAAGACAATCTTGGGACATTGAAAGGGCACCAAGATTTTATTACAGTTAGAGTGCGCGGAACCGGAGGACTCAACAAAAGAGAGACAAAAGGCTATTCTTGGACACTGGAAGTAAGAAGAAAGGGAGAAGTGAAGAGTCACTGGTGTGTGTCGACCGCGGAAAGTGAAGAGTGCAAGAAGTGAGGCTAAGGGAGGTGCAGAGAGTGCGAAGCAAGAGACCAATCCCAAAAGTCTCTCTCCGCGATCAGGCCCAAAAGAGATTAGTCCCTCAGCTCGTGGAAGCTTAGTGCAAGGTGTGCACAAGGAGAAGCTGGAAGCAAGTGAAGGACTGGTGCAGAAGAGGCCGGCTGCTGGGAGATTCTGAGATAATTGATCTTTTATGATTGAGCATTCTCTATAATTGCGCCCGAGTATTAACTTGGATTGAATGAAATAGTGTAATCCTTCTATTGTAATCAAAAACTCAAGGTTCAAAGGTTCAAGGGTGTTTTTGCAGAAGCTTGTCTGAGTTATTTCGTCTCTTGTTCTTCTTCTTTTTTTCTCCTACAAACCCTCAAACTCCTTCACGTCCAAGAAAACCCCCAACAAATTTGGCACGCCCGGTGGGACATACAAGGAGATTTGAGCTTAGGAGAAGATCTATTCCAGTGCCAACAGTAATACTCCAGTTGACTAAACGAGGTTAGTACTTATATCAAGTGTCTCATTTCAGGTGAACTATGAACAGCTCATGACCGCGACCCGGTCACAAACCTTGAGGGTCAAGTGCAAGCAGACAAGAAGAAAGGCGAGCAGAAGATCATCGAGTCCACTTTCATCGACTTCATCGGTAGGAAGCATGGCAGGACAGGTGGACCTAGAAACCTTACTCTCCAGATTAAACATAAAATTTCCCTCTTTCAGAGGTTTAGCCCATGAGGATCCAGATGAGCACATTCGAAGATTTCTTGCATTATGCAAGACTAGAGGTCTAATGGGTAGGGAAGATGCTTTCTTGATACTCTTCCCTGCCACTTTGGAAGGTCTGGCAGACAAGTGGTTTAGCCAGTTTGCTGAAAACCATTTTACCTCTTGGGATTTGATGAAAGAGGCCTTCAAAAATCATTTTCAGCACGGAAACACGGCAGAGATCATTATCGAAGAGTTAGAAAACTTGAGATTGGGTCCAGGAGAAAAGTTCCCAGAGTTTGTGACCAGGGCCAAAGCACTAATGGCTAAACTACCAGATCCACCGCATGATTTCTTTGTCAAGAAATGGTTAGCCAAACCCCTACCTGTGGTCACCCAATGCAAAATAAAAGAGTTAGTGCTACCTACTGCCTCTGTTGAGGAGTTCATCAATACGGCCACACGCTTGGAATAGATAAGGCACCAGTATGGTGCAACTTCTTCCCAACCATCCTATGGTACAGAACTAGAGGACCCAGTGATCCAGTTAAGAAGGGAGCTGGAGGGCTTGAAAAGGAATAAGCCCTACACAGAGGAGGAGACTGTTGTAGCTCAGTTGAGAAAAGAGATTGAAGCCCTCAAGCTCCAAAAGGAAGAGGAAGCCCAAACAGAAGAACTAGCTCAGCTGAGACAGGAATTGCAGGAACTCAAAGGAGGCGGCATTAAGAATGGACTCTGGTGCTCCATGTGCAACAAGCAAGGGCACATAGTAAGTGAATGTCCTCTGCTAAATGTGACTTGTCAATTATGCAGGAAGATTGGGCATGAGGCCCATGAATGCCAAGTAAGGGGAATGCCTACAACGACATACTGGACACAAGGAGGACTCTTGCCACCAGCAAATGTAATGGCAGCAGCAGCAAACCAAGGTAACAACTATAATCCCAGACCAAGGAATAATTTTGCGAATGGGCCTAGAAGGCCCATCATTTGCTTCAGATGTGGAGAGTGCGGGCACTACCAATCTAGGTGCACTCTCCCAAAAAATGCCCCTCCTTGCAGGAACTGTCCAGAGGCCAGGGATCACTATACAAACTGTTGTCCTAAGAATCAACCTCTACTTCCGCACCCCCTCTCCGCATTCTCCGCCCCCTTCCCAACTCCCTCGCTCACCACCCCATCCGGCCCCCCCTTCCTACCCCCCTATCCAACCCCCCACCCACTATCTCCCGACCCACCACCCCACCCGCCTCCCCCAACCCACCCCCCCATCCGCCTCCCCCAACCCACTCCCCCCTCTCACCCCGACCTCTGCAGCGTCCGCCCACCCCTCGCCTACCCCCCATCTCCAACCCCCTCTCTCAACCCCAACCCACCCCCCCATCCACCTCCCCCAACCCCCCCCCAACCCCAACCCACCCCCCCATCCGCCTCCCCCAACCCCCCCCCCCATCCGCCTCCCCCAACCCACTCCCCCCTCTCACCCCGACCTCTACAGCGTCCGCCCCCCCATCTCCTGCCCCCCACTTCCCCCTCTCACAACCGCGCCCCCCTCTCCGCGCCCCCTCTCCGCGTTCTCCACCCCCTTCCCAACTCCCTCGCTCACCACCCCATCCGGCCCCCCCTTCCTACCCCCCTATCCAACCCCCCCGCCCACTGCTCCATCGGACCCCCCCTTCCAACCCCCCTATCTCCCGCAGCGCCAACCTCTCCGCCCCCTCTCCCACCCCTCGCCTACCCCCCATCTCCAACCCCCTCTCTCAACCCCAACCCACCACCCCACCCGCCTCCCCCAACCCACTCCCCCATCCGCCTCCCCCAACCCACCCCCCCATCCGCCTCACCCAACCCACCACCCAACCCCCCACTTCCCCCTCTCACAACCGCGCCCCCCTCTCCGCACCCCCCTCTCCGCGCCCCCCTCTCCGCACCCCCCTCTCCGCGCCCCCTCTCCGCGCCCCCTCTCCGCGTTCTCCACCCCTCCCCAAACCCCTCGCTCACCACCCCATCCGGCCCCCCCCTTCCTACCCCCCTGTCCAACTCCCCCCGCCCACCACCCCATCTGACCCCCCCTTCCACCTCCCCATCCGACCCCGTGCCAACCTCTCCGCCCCCTCCCCAACCCCCTCGCTCACCACCCCATCCGGCCCCCCCCCCTTCCTACCCCCTTATCCAACTCCCACCCCTCGCCTACCCCCCATCTCCAACCCCCTCTCTCACCCTCGCTCATCGGACCCCCCCTTCCAACCATCCTATCTCCCGCAGCGCCAACCTCTCCGCCCCCTCTCCCACCCCTTGCCTAACCCCCATCTCCAACCCCTCTCTCAACCCCAACCCACCACCCCATCCGCCTCCCCCAACCCACCCCCCCATCCGCCTCCCCCATCCCACCACCCCATCCGCCTTCCCCATCCCACCACCCCCTCCGAATCCCCCTTCTCACCACCCCCTCTCACCCCGCCTCACCACCTCCGCCTCCCCCAACCCACCACCCCATCCGCCTCCCCCATCCCACCACCCCATCCGCCTTCCCCATCCCACCACCCCCTCCGAATCCCCGCCTCTCACACCCGCAGCGCTCTCTGCCCATCTGGGGACTTCGCACCCATCGCAATCCGCAATATTCCCAACTCCTCAAGCTCCAGTCCCAAATGGCCGATCCTTCAACACAGGCAGCTATTTCGGAATTCCCATCTTCGGCCTTACAAACGACCCATCCCACTGACACTCATTCAGATCCTCAACCCTCGCATACACGACCAATTACCACCCTCGTCTACCCGGTCCCCACATTGCCAGTTTCACTTCCCACCCCGCTTCCTGCATCCACAGACTCCCCTTATCCCCCACCAGATGCCTCGACTTCCGCTCTTCATTCTCCATTTCCTCCCCCACTTCTAAATATCCCTACCTATTCCGTTCGCTCTGATTCAACCGATATTTATTCTCCACCTTCCCTTCCTCGCCCCCCTTCCTCTTCTCCCTCTCCTTCTGTTTCGCAGATCTCGCAACCTTATTCCCCTTCAGGCGATTACATGCGCCTTTTTCTTCCACCGGATTTGAATATCCAAATTCGTCTTCATCTATCCGTTCCCCCCATTGATCTCCGTAATCTTTTCTCAGCCGAAAATCTTCAGTATGCAGGACTTTTGGGCTTGGCCAACGTTGTCTTGCAGGACCCATCCAACCATAATGATGTCTATGAAGCTCTCAGGTTGTTCCCCACTTTTCGCACCGGCACTCTCACCATCTCCGACCTTGCCACCAGTATACACTCCTCCATCATTCACTACAGCAGCCCTCCATTCTTATACTCGGGAGTATCCCCCTCTGACACAATTGCATTTTGTAAAGCTCGCTTTGAAAATCATGCAAGTTTTTCCATCCGAATGCAATCCATTCTTAATTCCTTCATCTTTTTCTTTTTACTTCGTAGCCCCACCTCTCGACTTCCACTATCCGATATTCGCATCGCGGATCCACTCTACTGCTTCCTCACTAGCCGCCCGTACCCCTACGCCGCCCTCCTCTATAGTTCCTTAAGCTTACGCTCCAGTAGACTTCGTGGAGCTATCACTCGCCAATCTCGTGCCTTTTCCATATATTCTGCTCCATTGCTAGCTTGGTTATATCATCTCCCTGCGCATTTTGCTAATCCTTCACTACCCCAATCCCACACAGCTCAGGTTTTGCCTTCCATCTCCCGCCCTCCCCCCTCCCCTACACTCTCCATTGGCTCGACTTCTGTTCCAACAATACCCTCCGCACCACCTGATATTCCTCCCCTTCATCCACACTCCGCCTCCCCTCTCCTCACTACATCTCCTGCTACTGCCACAATTCATACTCCTGAACCTGTTCCCCCTCCGAGATCTTCTTCGGACGCATCCTTTCGCCCACACATTCAAACCCAACTCGACCCGCAAAACCCCACCTGTACACCCCCTCGTCCTCCGAGTTCTGTTTTTCAACGTACCGGTGACCAACCTGCTCCTTCTCCATCTACAACCCCTCCTCCCCGTCCACATGTAAACCAACCTTCCAATCTCCCCCCAAATCCACCTGCCTCCACTACTCCGCCATTTGACCTCCCATCCACCCCCTCCTTTTTACATTTACTCCACGACGCGAGCGCAGTTGCTCTCGGCAGTGCTCAAGCCTCCCAGCTTTCCTTAGATTCGGTATCGGCGGCAACGTCGGTTCATCAGCAATATATCTCAACCATTGACAACATCAATCGCATGGCTACTTCTCAATGGCAATCGCTCAATGAAACGGCATGATTGCTCAAAGAGGAGAGAGATCACTATCGAGATATGGCCGACTCTGCGTTGAAAGCCTTAGAAGATCTTCAAAATCGCTCTAACTTAGGGCTATGTGCTAACCCTGCATGCAGACGCATCCGACGAGACAGGGACAATCTTAGGCAATGCCTTAGTTCGCTACAGCATATGATTGAACAAGCTTCTGCTCCTTTGCCCCCCTCTCCACCAACATCGGCTGAGAATCCCAATCACCCTGCACAATAATTTGCCGTTCACAGTCTCAATAAATTGCTCAGCCCCTTCATAATAATTGCTCTTAGCTTCCATTATCGCTTTGTCAATAAATTTCTCATCCCTCTGATTTTGTCAATAATTCTTGTAGGGTGCCTTATGCTTTTTCTTACTTAAATAATACACGCACCCTTTAACTCTTTTCTTGCCTCAGCTTCGTTCTTTTACTGTCTGCTGTCTTTGAAATTTTTCTATTTTGTATTGCTGTTGTCTCTCCGGGACGGAGAGATCTTTAGGTGGTGGGCATCTGTCGAGCCCTAACCGGTTGAAACTAAGGGTGCAAAGTATTTTTTCTCTTAAGGTTCAAAGGATGAATTTAAAATCTTAGGTGCAAAAGTAAAGAATTAAAAGGAAAGGTGAAGGTATGGAAGCGGCCGCGTACACAAAGGTGGAAATAGGGCTGCCCAATCAAAATTTTATTCTAAAGTCACTTTTGTTCTAAAGTCACTACAGGACAAAGTAGTGAGTCGTTGGTGTCGTTGGTGACTAGTTCAAAAGACAATCCTGGGACATTGAAAGGGCACCAAGATTGTATTACAGTTAGAGTGCGCGGAACCGGCGGACTCAACAAAAGAGAGACAAAAGGCTATTCTTGGACACTGGAAGTAAGAAGAAAGGGAGAAGTGAAGAGTCACTGGTGTGTGTCGACCGCGGAAAGTGAAGAGTGCAAGAAGTGAGGCTAAGGGAGGTGCAGAGAGTGCGAAGCAAGAGACCAATCCCAAAAGTCTCTCTCCGCGATCAGGCCCAAAAGAGATTAGTCCCTCAGCTCGTGGAAGCTTAGTGCAAGGTGTGCACAAGGAGAATCTGGAAGCAAGTGAAGGACTGGTGCAGAAGAGGCCGGCTGCTGGGAGATTCTGAGATAATTGATCTTTTATGATTGAGCATTCTCTGTAATTGCGCCTGAGTATTAACTTTGATTGAATGAAATAGTGTAATCCTTCTATTGTAATCAAAAACTCAAGGTTCAAAGGTTCAAGGGTGTTTCTGCAGAAGCTTGTCTGAGTTATTTCGTCTCTTGTTCTTCTTCTTTTTTTCTCCTACAAACCCTCAAACTCCTTCACGTCCAAGAAAACCCCCAACACATACATACACATACACATACACATACACATACACATACACATACACATACACATACACATACACATACACATACACATACACATATAGATACACATACATACACATACACATACGTGTTGGCAGTGGTCAGGGCAGTCAAGGACTTACAAGACAAGGAATCCAAAGAAGGGATTCAGAGCAAGGAACAAGCAGGCAAAGTAGTCAACGTAGATCTAGCAAATAGGCCCTCAATTTTTCCATGAAACAATACTTCCCAAATAGTGATTTTAGTCACTCCACAACATTGTAAATACCATTCCACCTTTTTGTAGCTCCATTTTGTGCAAGCCAATGAGTCCTTGAGCTTGAGGAGCATTAGAAGTACCTAAAGAGGAATTAAAAGAAGCAATGGAAGCAACTCATCAGTACATGGAAGGCCAAGTAAGCCTACCAGTCCAAGGGCACCATTACCACCAGTCTCATGAAGACACTGAACAAAGAAAGAGGCTGACTACGGTTCGTAGATATAGAGAGTTGGGATCGACCAACTCTAGTTCATCATCCGATATGCAAGAAGAGCAAGAACCATCTATGCTGAATGTGGACATTAAAAGTGACTCAAAAGATGATGATCATTGGGAGGAATTGAATCAAGTACCAGATGAATTTGGAGTGGAAGGTACAAAGGTAGATCAAACTAATGATGAAACTATCAAAGGCACAACAAGGCAAAGATCACCTACAGAGGTAATGCATATATTCAAAATGAATGAAGCAACGAACATTCAAATCACAGAGACTCACTTAAATGGAGAATCCATGGTAAAGAATCCAAAGGAAGAAAAAACAGTGGAGGAGCTCGAGCCATTCACACCAATCAGGGTGGTAGCGGAGCCCTCTCCTCTGGATGTCACGTTTCAAGGCTTTAGATAAGACAACCACACAATGATACTATACATGTGGAACAAGGTAAGGATGTACGAACGGGGGAAGAACCAAGCATCCCAAAAACATGGCTAAATGTGGATGTGGCCCAATTAAAACCAGTGGTGAAACAAATGATACAAACTGCTATGGATACTCAACAACAAATGATCGAAGCAGATGAAGACTATGAAAAGGCTATGAGAGAGAGAAGCCAATTCTAGGTAATGAATGAAAACTTATCTGCACAATTGACTCAAGTTCGACAGGCACTCTCAACCAAGGAATCAAAAGCCAAAGAAGCCAAGGACAGATGCACCATGCCCACGACAGAGAACCAGCAACTTCGAGATCAACTTAAAGTGCTACAAAGAAAATATGAAGCTGGTGAGGTGGAGAAAGCAAGAATGAATACCAAAAGTAAGTTGCTTGAAAGTCAAATCAAAGTATATATGGAGGAAGCAGACACTTTAAGGAATAGAAAAAGAGCTTATGACTGCCATACTATGTAACCAACCCATCGAGGCACCAGAAACGGGCACAAGCGACACAAGGGCATTGAAAGATCAAATCGCAAAGTATGAAGATCAGTTGAAGAAAGAACAAGCCATTATAGAAGAGTGGGAGAAGAGATATATGTATGACACTAATGAACTTAGGAAAAAATGGAAGGTAGCAGAGAACAAACTCATTGAACAATGTAGTGAAGATGCTAACCAAATGGCTGCCATAGGTGAAGAACTCCTGAAGAACAAGGAAACAATCATGAGACCAGCTGATGAAATCAAAGAGAAGGGTGAATTCATTGCCAAATTGAATGCTCAAATAGAACAACAAGTAGCAATGTGGACACCAGTAGTTCCAAGCTCCATGGCGGCTACTGAGGAGATTGAGGTACGTCCTCTTTCTCCCCCCATGCATCATTCACCAATAAGGGAGGAAGCAGAGCCACACATTGAAAGACATAATCGGGCTCTTGTAGAACTAGGTTGAAATGAGTGGGCACTATTGGTGTCCCAACTTACAGAACAATTTGAAGAGAAGGTGGCAAGGTAATGAAAGAGGCAAAGATTGAGAGCAAGAGTCTAGAACAGATTTTGAAGCCTTCCAATATACCTTACGGATTACTCAAAGAAGAGACACACCAGTATATAAAGAATACCACCAATAAAGAACCAGATAACGATTTGCAATTCAACATGCAGACATTCACATATACACAAGAAAAATTTCATAAGGCAGATCCCATTTGGAGAAGAAAGTTTTTGGAAAAAAATCCTATGTTATGGGTACACTGGGAATCGGCACTGTATGTACTTCAAGTCAATCCATCCTTCTACCCAATACCTAGAAGACGCTCCTAGATGCAATTTTGGGAAGCACAGCACCAGGGTAGCTTAAATAATCAATGGCTAAATTATCACTATTACTGAGTCTACCACGCAACTACTTACCAACGGAAGAATACATGGTGAAGACCATCGAGTTTTGGATCTCCAGATATGCCACAGTACTGGATTTAGCCATTAAAATCACAAACAAAATTTTGAGTATGCTACTTACAATATTAAAGGTATTTCAACACACTTAGTATACCTTTTTGAACTTCATCAAAATTAACGAGGGACCAGATGCCCTAGTTTTTTATCTATCTACTATCCCAAATCGCTTAACACTCATGGCAATATACTCAAGAATTATGTTTTGCTGAGTCCATACGTGCAAACATTCAAAGAAGCATTCTTTACAGGGATTTTTGAAATGGACTCGGAGATATTTTAAAAAATGTCTTCTAACTTAAATGTGCGACTGGTGGCCTATGAATTAAGCTTTTTGCCGGACCATAGACAGGCACCAGATGACTGAGTAAAATCGAGCCAATGGAAGGAACTGATGATATGTCAAGCAAATTTTCTTAACCATAGAGAGCAGAAAGTCATACAAACATATGCATGTCACCATAGAAAGCCTGTCGGGGACGATAGAGTTCGAGAGGAGGGACATGTGGAGGGAGAATCAAGCAAAAAGAGAAGAAGAAGAAGAAGATCAAAGACCAAAATGGCTCAATAAAGAAGAAGCTCAAAAAGAAAAGAACCACCCTCTGCCCAAAGCCCCATAGGGGCATGCATCAGGCTACAACGTAAAAGGATCAGGTCCTGAAGTTGCAAAGAATTACAATAATCCAGGACCTTTCAAGGGAAGTTGCACACAGCTTCCTCATCCACCATGTGCATGCAATGGAAAGAAATAAACAGGCTAAAGAAATGCATCAGGTCCTAGAGGATGTGAAAAAAGATTTAAGAACAGGACCTTAAAACATAATGCTAGCTTAGAGAGATGCAAGGCCGACCAAGTGATGCATGCAACAGAAAGAAGTAAATAGGCTCCTGAAAACACAACAGTGGGAAGCACGCCACAGGCAAGGACGGATCAAGGCCAGCAAGTATCCATGAAGAAGTGCAAGAATATATCCGGTAGATCTTGAGCCCCAGGAAGGTGCTTCAACCTCTTGATCTTCGGGAGGTCCAGATCGAAGGCTGTAAATCCAGAGCTTCATACCTTCCATGTTGTAGTGCAAATACAAAGAGGCGATTGGAAAATTAGACTACAAAGTTATTGTAGTCCATCTTCAATGGTTGTGTGCATGGCAGCCCAACTTTTATACACAGAAACCCAATTTTATGAATGTAAGGAATACCAACGGGATTACAGAAGCAAAGGACTAATTTCGGATAAAGTAACAAATTCTCTGACAATCCTTATTGCTTCTTCGACCATTGGGTGCATGTATTAAGGAGCCACAAACAAGCTGCAGACAAGAAGCAAAGCCTGTCAAGGGACGACAGAGACAAAGAGGGGGAGAGTGTTGCAGAGAAAAGGGGCATAAAAGAGGAGCCCTAAAATTTTCAAATTAATGAGCACAAATTTTCTTCTTCAAAATCCTAGGAAATTCCCTCGAAGCTATGTAAATGCACTAGAGGAGTCCTCTAGATGCATAAGCCCCAAATCCTTGTAACAGAATTCTTGTAAAATAGTAGGAAATTAGAGATTAGTCAATAAAGTGCCGGTCTCTTGTGTGAAATGACCATTTTTAGGGCACATGTATATAAGTCACTTTGTGACTCTTTGTAAAGACTTTTTGCCATTGTGAAGAAAAAGAGCAGAAATTCAAATTTGCTTCTTTCCTGCTGATTTCCTCCTTCTCTATGAACTTTTATGTGTGTGTAATGCTTGGAATATATGTGTAGGACTGTTATCTATCCCTTCCTATCACTTTTGAACTACTATAGTGTGTGTGTGAGCCACCACAAGTTGCAGAGCGAGTGTTGGTGTGCTCCACCATTCACTGTTTTGCACATAAGTTGAAGAGCATTTGTCAGATTCAAGTGAAGATATAGCAATAGATGCATCTCGTTGAGAGCTTCAAAAAGAACCTGCTATTGGCCATATTCGGAGTTCTGAGCTGGGAGGAAAGTTCAAATTTGTGCTTGCTATTGTAAGTGGCATTGCGGCATGCATTTTTCAGAGAGTTAGTGAGTAGGAGAGGTAGTTAAGTCTTTTCACATGCATTGTAGCTCAACCACTTCACTTTTCGTCATGTGCGCACATGTCCTCATACACTTGGTTCATGTGGTTCCTCGAATTGATAATTAAACATGTATCGATCCACCACTATATGCACTTGTGGGGCGATTGAGATTCTCATCGACATAAGTCCCTAAGACTTCACAACTTAGGTACACAGTGTGTATGTGTGTGTATATGTTTTTATGTATATGTGTGTGTATGTGTATGCATGTGTATGGATATGTGTGTATGTGAGTTTATGTGTGTGTGTGTATATGTATGTGTGTAAATGTGTGTGTATGCATATGTGTGTATGTGTATGTGTGTGTATGCATGCATGCATGAATGTATGCATATGCATGTGAGTGTATGTGTGTGTATATGTGTATGTGTGTGTATATGTGTATGTGTGTGTATATGTGTATGTGTGTGTGTGTGACTATATGTGTGTATGTGTGTGTATGTATATGTGTGTATGCATGTGTATGAATATGTGCGTATGGGAGTGTATGTGTGTGTATGTGTGTGTATGTGTGTATATGTGTGTATGTGTGTATGCATGTGTATGTGTATGTGTATGTGTATGTGTATGTGTGTGTATGTGTGTGTATGTGTATGTGTGTGCATGCATGTGTGTATGTATGTATGCATATGCATGTGTATGCATGTGTGTATGCATGCATGTGAGTGTATGTGTGTGTATGTGTATGTGTGTGTGTCTTTGTGTGTCTATGGGTGTGTATGTGTATGCATGTATGTGTATGTGTGTATGTGTGTGTATGTGTATGTGTATGTGTGTGTATGCATGTGTATGTATATGTGTGTATGTGAGTGTATGTGAGTGTATATGTGTATGTGGGTGTATGTGTGTGTATGTATATGTGTGTTTATGTATATGTGTGTGTATGCATTTGTGTATGTATGTATGCATGTGTGTGTATGTATGCATGTGAGTGTATGTGTGTGTATATGTGCATGTGTGTGTATGTATATGTGTGTGTATGTGTGCATGTGTGTATGTGTATGTGTTTGTATGTGTGTATGTGTATGTGTATGTGTATGTGTATATGTGTGTGTATGTGTGTGTATGTGTATGTGTGTGTATGCATGTGTATGTATATGTGTGTATGTGAGTGTATGTGTGTGTATATGTGTATGTGTATGTGTGTGTATGCATATGTGTATGTGTATATGTGTGTGTATGTGTATGTGTGTGTATGTGTATGTGTGTGTATGCATGTGTATGTATATGTGTGTATGTGAGTGTATGTGTGTGTATATGTGTATGTGTATGTGTATGTGTATGTGTGTTATGCATATGTGCATGTATGTATGTATGCATGTCACATAATCCTTGTAGGAGATGGTTGAACCACGCCTTAAGAGAGAGCATTAGCAAGTAATCGTCAACCATGGATTTTGGGGCAAGTGGTTAGCCCATCACACTCCTAACCAGGAGGTTGTGAGTTCAATTCCTAACATTGGCATCAGAGCCTAGTTGAGAAATTGGGCAAAATGGAGGTTCATGTCTCATTCGTGGGCACTTGGAAAAGTGCTTATCTGTGGTGAGTGTGAAACTGGCCTTGGATGAAGGCGCATGGGAATTTGGGCACCCATGGAGGGTGGGATAGGTCCAAATTTGGTACATGTGCTGGAGTTTGAGGTTGATAGAAGTACTCATGCATGGAAATTGGGCCAAGAGTTAGAAGGGTCCACAAGTGAGCATTGAGGACAATGCTGAGTCTAAGGGGGAAGGAATGTCACATAATCCTAGTAGGATATGGTTGAACCACGTCTTAAGAGAGAGGATTATTGAGTAATCCTAAACCATGGCTTTTGGGGCAAGTGGTTAATCCATCGCACTCCGAATTGGGAGGTTGTGAGTTCAATTCCCAACATTGTAAGGAATGTCACATAATCCTAGTAGGAGATGGTTGAACCACTCCTTAAGAGAGAGGATTAGGAAGTAATCCTCAACCATGGCTTTTGGTGCAAGTGGTTAGCCCATCGCACTCCTAACCAGGAGGTTGTGAGTCTAATTCCCAACATTGGTATTAGAGCCTAGTTGAGAAATTGGGTGAGACGGAGGTTCGCACCTCATTTGTGGGCACTTGGAAAAAAGGCTTATCCATGGTGAGTCTGAAACTGGCCTTGGCGCATGGGCATTTGGGCACCCACGGAGGGTGGGATCAGTCCAAATTTGGTCCACGTGCTCTCGAGTTTGAGGTTGGTAGAAGCGCTCATGCATGGAAAGTGGGTCCAAGAGTTAGAAGGGTCCACAAGTAAGCATTGAGGACAATGCTCAGTCTAAGGGGGAAGGAATGTCACATAATCCTAGTAGGCGATGGTTGAACCATGCCTTAAAAGAGAGGATTAGGAAGTAATCCTCAACCATGGCTTTTCATAAAGATGTTCAAAGTTATGCTTTGAAATGCCTTGTGCCAAGGAATATCTTTCTCAAAGGATATATATTCAGGGAATTATTAGTCCGAGAGTGAAGTTCAGTTCTTCAGCATACTTGTGTGGACAGGTAGTTCATCTTTGTCAGTTGCATTTCCTAATCAAAACTTGTCCAAATTAAGTTATTTATAGCTTATTATAAATCCTCTGTCTACTTTGATTGGCTAAAGGCACAAGTCTATTTGACTTATGGATTGAGAGCAGCAAGCTATCTAAGGTGTAGTTGTTTGTCCAAGTGTTGGACATACAATGGTTCACTACACATTTCCGTTGCGCATAGAACTCATTCTCCACAAGGTCTTTGGTTCAATTCCTCTAAGGCGCAAGGAGAGTTTATTATATTTTACTCAGAACCAATCCAAGCTTCTAGAATGTTTTAACTCCAGTTAATTGGGACTCTTGGAGCACATGTAGTAACATGAGTGACACTTGTATGGATACCATCGATTTGCTAGAGTGAGAAGACCTTTGGACAGAGCTATATATAGAGGCATAAGGTTGGGAGGAGATTCATCTCTCATGAGTGTGGTGTTCATAATCCTATTCTTCTTCACACTACATAATGGATGGTCATGTTGGTGGTGTACTTGACATGGTCAAATTAGGAGCTATAAGAGGATGAAAAATAGGAATTACACTAGAGCTAGAAGCTAGAAATCCTTAACACCACATTTATTAGCCACATTCTGAACGTTCACAACTATAACAAGATGTATTTCAACATCTTTCACAATATTCTACAACCCCTTTGCAAGAAATACATGGTGCACCATGTATTCCTATCATGGGTAGTTGGAAATATCCAATTTAGCTCCGAAAACCAACAAATAAAATAGATTATTGCTCTCAACCATGGTAATTAATTGTACCTTTATGCAAAAATCGTTTGTTTCTTGGAAAACTTGAGAAAATGGACACTATGGAACATACTCATATACAAGTACAAATGTGGTTCCCACCATGTATATAATACGAAGCACTGAATTTTGCACAAATAGAAAGAAATTGAAAGTAAAATTGTTACGATTGTGCATTCAAAACCCGAAAGAGCTTGGATCAAATTATTTTCCCTAGACCCGAGACATTTAAGCTTCTTTCTAGTATATATCACCGTAACAATGCTCACAAAGTTTTTTAGTGATATGAGCAAGTGAGAGAGGGTGTCTCATTAATGCACCCCAAAATTAGTGACCTATGCTAATACAAATTATTGGAGTTCTAAGAATGAGAAAACACACAATAACACAAAAGAAGAAGAAGCTTGTGAGAACAACACACAATGTATGACAAACCATGGAATATACAAAGATGAGTGTCTTAGTAGGGTTATGGGAATTTATACGAGCCAAGGAAAAAAAGAATCCCAAAAAGGAAAAATAGTGTTAGGAAAATCCTAATTTTGTGTTCACACACATCACTACCATTACACAATAGCATAAACTATTGGAATTTTAAAACTTTGTTGTTCTATTTTAGAACTTTGGGTCTTCTTTTCTTCTTTGACACTTATTTTTTCCTCCCCCACTTCTCTCAAAGTAAAAAAAATCCATCATTCATTCGTTTTTTTTCTTTTTTTTAAACTTTTGTACCGTTATCTACACTAATATTTCACTTAGGATGAGGAAAATTCTTCATAAGATTATTAAAATTGTTCACCTTAACTATGAATTCAAATCTCTTTTTCTTTTTCCAATTTGGTATGCATCTTGGTATTCACACCTATAACCTTTGTTGGTTCGCTAACTTTGTAAGTTGCAAAAGAATGCCCCCTACTTCAAGTAACCGATTCTTTCTTTCCTCACGGGATTTTTTTGATTTGGCTACATTTTTTTGTAATGAAACACATTTGAGAATATTAATGAGTTTATTAATCTTTTTTTATCGGCTAATTTCTCTATCCATTATTTTTTATTAAGCGACACTGCCTACTTTTTACTCCTTCGTATAAGCTAATCAAATGCCACTATCGTAATCAATGAATTTTAATTGTTTATCTTTGTGCTATTCAAGGAAACACCCCACTTTCTTGAATTTTTAGAATATATGGATAATATTTATTAACTTCCTTTCATAGTTTATAGTGCTTGAGTAGCTTGTTCTTCTTGGATTTTTGATGCTTGATGAGTCTACCAATAATGGATACATCTCCCAATTTCTCTACTCAGAAAGGAATCCTTGCTCATGTTATTGAAGCCTCTGCTTTTGCCTCAATACTATATAAGTATTTCCCGCGCTTTCCATGAGTAAACTAAACACGTGGCAAGTTTGATTAAAGCTTGCTCCTAACATTCTTAGAATATTGCAAACGTGAACTCATTCAACTTGTGTTTTCTCAATGCATTGGCTTGTAAACTTCATGGTCTCAGAATTCAGTGCGTTCCTTGATCTAAATTGAGGTTATTGTTTATTAATTTTATATTGAAGTGGTGGAGAGAGTGTAATAAGTGAAAGTCATGTGTTGGATGCGAGATTCATCTTCTAGGGAGCAGGACTAATGTTTTTCAGTCCTATCTAATTACAAATGTTAATTGTGGCAATGATTACACCTGATCAAACATTGATAAACACTTTGCTGATTAATGAGTTCTTATACCAAACTATAATTAGGGGCATTTCATGATCCACAACATTGACTTTAGTAGGTGTAATGTTGTGTCCCAACACCAGATTAAGCTTCTCTTCTATTTGCCATAATAGTTCCAAACCAAAGATTGGGCACAAGGAGATTAGTTCTCTTGATGGGATCTAAGTGGGTACCTGTATAGTAGTCTGGAGTGTCCTAAAAATAGCATCCTAATATGTGTGAGGAGCTTTGGTATGATCCAAGACTGATTCCATTGTAATTTTGGTGGTGTTTGGATTCTAGATTGCTAGAGATTCTTCTTTATATATGATCATATTCTCATTAGAGGGTTCTTGTAACTTGAGTGGGAAGGATAGATTGTGTTGGTTCTTCATGCAACCATTTTGTATAATCCTTTAGAGTTACTTCCACTTCTTCTTGTATTGAGGGTTGAATTTGTTCTCTATGTCTTGCACTGCTCTGTTGGATCTGGTCTAAACTACGATAATATTTGGCTCCAAATAAGTTAATTCTACCATATTAGCACTAAGTGCTTGCCCTTGAAACTGCCTTTGATCAAACTCTTGGGCATAATCACAGTTTTTTGTAGTTTGAGGTTTATAGAAGCACACATACAACAAAAGGAAGAAGAAGAAGAAGCTTGGAGGACAATACAACACTAAATGTATTACCAATTGAATGTAGAAAGATAAGTGACCCATTAGGGATATATGCGTTTTTACAACCTGAGGGAATAAAACCTCTTAAGGAGGGAAAAAAGTGCCCTGGAGGTCCTAGATGTGTTCATACAAATCCTCCCTAGGGGTGATGCAGCTGGCACTCATATATAAGTAAATGCCAAGCTATGTGGAAAGCGATCAATCCACAAAAGGAAGTAAGTGCAAAGCTTTGCAAAAAGCTTCAAACTTCTCCCTAGGTAGAGCCTTTGTGGAAAGGTTTACAACATTATTTTGTGTGGGCACATATGCCAAACTGATCTCTCCAATAGAGAACCTCTCTCCTGACATATGATAGTGCACCTCAATGTGCTTAGTGCAAGCATGGAACACAAGGTTCCTCCCAAAATGATAAGGCATTTGGATTGCCTTTCATCATCAACCGAAGAGTAGAAGCAAAACTCTGATATGAATCAGGAAGACCATTCAGAATGGTCTACACAAGTGAGCTATCTAGTATAACCTCATCAGCAAAATCAATTGTTCCTTCAAGTCTTTGATCTTCGTTAGGAAACTGTCCATAGAATCACCTTCATTCATGTGCTCACTCTCCAACTGTTTTCGGAGGTAAGCAACACGAGCCTCATTCCTAGCTTGGTACAATGTGGTAAGTGTATCCCAAGCATCCTTAGCTGTTCTGCAAGAGCGAATATGAGGAATAATGGCACGTTTGACAGATAAAGCTATCAATGCATGTGCCTGGGCATCTCTGCCATCCCAGCGAATCTGCTCTGCAGTAGGTGCAGTAGAAACAGCAGCATGAACAGGAATCTACGGAATATCATCTTCGACACCATCTTCATCAGCTCCAACACCTGTATTTGTAGTACATGTAGTCAGAGGTGTAACAAGACGTCTTTCAACACCCTGCACAATGTTCCACAATCCGTTTGCAACCAATACATGTCACATCATATAAGCCCACAATGGGTAGTTGGTACCATCCAACTTATCCTCAACAGCCAACATACGGAATACATCACTGCTTTTAGCCATGGCCGGTGACTAAAATACCTTGATGCAAAAAATTGATTGTATCTCAAAAAGTTGAACAAAATTGCCCAGACGAGTTCTGCTAGACCTGTACCAGACTTCGAGATGCTTAAACCGGTGAACAAAAACTAGTATATACCTTTGGCACAAAAAGACAAAATAGCCTGCACAACCACTACGATAATGCGTTCGGAGGCCGAAACGAGCTCAGATCGCAATTTCGGCACCGCATAGCAAAGCTGTTTTGATCTCTAAAACAACCTGAGTATGCTCACCAAATTTCATGCGAATCTGAGACTGCAAACGGAGGAGTGTGGACGGCACCCTAGATGAAGCGACGACCTGCTCTGATACCAATTGTTGGAGATAGATGTCTGTGGAAGCACGCGAACAGCACAAGGAAGAAGAAGAAGCTTGGAGCACAACACACAATACTGAATGTATTACTAGAGAATGTACAAAGATAAGTAGCCCATTAGGGCAATAGGCGTATATACAAGCTGGGGGAAAAAAACCTCCTATAGAGGGAAAAAAGTGCCCCGGCGGTCCTAGTGTGTTCACACACATCACTACCTAAATATATCAACAAAGTATAAGGCTAGGCTTGTTGCAAAAAGTTATGCTCAAAAGAGAGGCATTAATTTTGATGAGATCTTTGCACCCACATGTGGAATGACCACCGTTTGTAGCATCAATGCACTTGTAGCTCATCATGGTTGGAATGTACATCAGTTGGACATTAAAACCACATTTCTGAATGATGACTTACATGAAGAAGTGTATGTATTTCAACCCCTTTTTTGTGTAACAATGGAATGATAACAAAGTGTGTAGGTTGAAAAAGGCATTATATGGTTTGAAGCAAACACCACATGCTTGGTATGGAAAGATACTTGCCTACTTGATTGCACATGGTTTTGAGAATAGTCCAACTAAAAGCACCTTATATGTTAAGCGTGCAGATGATGTACTTTTGATCATTGTTGTGTGTCTGTGATATGCTACTCACTGGTCCTAATGAGAAGCATAGGGCTGAATTTAAGGCTGATTTGCATTGAGATGTCGGATTTGGGGCATTTGGATCATTATTTGGGCATTCAATTTATGCAAGTTGATGGGGGAATAGCTTTATGTCAAAAAAAATATTGACACATTATTGCAACATTTTGGCCTTGAAGATTGCAAACCTATTGCCACTCCTATGGAAACAGGTTTATGATTGAGTCTTCATGATGTTGGATATACATTTGATGTTGTTCTCTATCAAGAGGTTGTTGGATGATTGATTTACTTATGCATAACTTGGCCTGATATTCAATTTGTTGTCTCTTAGATGAGCAAGTTTATGCATTGCCCAGTCAAGCATTGGCAGACGGTTAAGCACATCTTTCGCTACTTGAATGGTACTAGGATACTTGTATTGTTTCATCCCAAGGAGGGATCATTACCGCCAAATTGACATGCTTTTTCTGAATTTGATTGGGGTAGTTGCTATGAAGATCATGTGTCCACTAGTGGTTTTTTATTCATGTTTGGTAGCATATGCATATATTGGTTGAAGAATAAGCAACCTACTATGGCCACTTCTAGTTATGAGGTTGAGGATAGGGAAGCTTTCATAACGACTATTGAGTGTGTGTCGCTCAGATGCCTTTTGTCTTATTTGGGTGTTGGTAAGTCTCTGCTACCACCATCTTCAATGAAATTCAGAGTGCATATGTAGTTGCGAGGAACCGTGTGTTCCATGCTCGCACAATGCATATTGAGGTGCACTATCATTATTTCAGGGAGAGGTTCTTTGTTGGAGAGATCAATTTGGCATATGTGCCCACACAGGATAACATTGCATAGCTTTTCACAAAGGCTCTACCTAGGAAGAAGTTTGAAGCTTTCTGCAAAGCTTTGGGCTTACTTCCTTATGTGGATTGATCTCTTTCCACATAGCTTGGCACTTACTTATACATGAGTGTCAGTTGCATCACTCCCAAGGGGCATTTGTTGATATATTTGGGTAGTGATGTGTGTGAACAAACTTAGGACCTCCGCACACATTTTTCCCTCCTTAGGAGGTTTTATTCCCCCAGTTTTATATACACCTATAACCCTAACATGTCAATTATCTTTCTACATTCACTTGGTAATACATTCAATGTTGTTTTGTGCTTCAAGTTTCTACTTTTTCCTTGTGTTGTTCATGTGCTTCTACAGACCTCAAAGTCCAACAGTCATACTCTTGACCATCATATGCTTCATCTTCATCTATGAAGTTTCAATTCCCATAGGGATTTATTTTAGCTTAAAATAATGAGTCAAAGTCTAAAATATACCTACCATCTCAAGATAGGATGCCGCATACCATCATTCCTATATCAATGTGAATATAAAGTGTAGTGTCTCACACCACCATACTTTATATCCAACACTCATGTGTGGATGTTGTTTATTTTAAAGTCTATACGCTTCATATAGCTATAAAGTAAATTTTTCTCAAATCCTTTTTATAAGAATTTGAAGTTAAGGAATTACCTCTATGTTTTCTATCTTGGTTAGGTTTCTAGGGTTCCATCACAAGATCCTTTTATGATCTTATATTTTCCAAATATCCCATGCTTGTATTGGAAGATTCAAACCTTTTGATGGAATAAACATCCATTCTTCTTTTCTAAGGTTTTTTATGTAATTGCAAGTACCTTGAATTATATTCAATATCTAGTTAGTTCTTTCTCAACTAACTTATAGTGGTGGAACCTAGGGCTTTCAAGGAATCTCTTAAGTCTAAGCATCTAGTAGTTCTTTTGCATTTCCCTCCTATGAAATCCCTTTAAGGATATGCGAACATAGGTTCCACCACACCAAAGTTGATTAATGTTTAACATGGTTGCAAATTACATAATTGAAATTCATAATCCTACTTGGCACTTTCACTTCTCTTTAAAGAAGTTTAGGTTTTGGCATGATCTATAAATTTTGTGGTTGCAACTACCTTCTGTGAATATTTTCTACCTTTGACGAGATTCCAATAATAACTTTAGCATGCTTTGGAGTTGCTTTCTAAGCAACTCTCTCTTTGATTAACATCGTATAATCCATTATCTTCATCCATCATTCTATACTCATGGAATCAATTGCACCACGTGAGAGCTCCATATTAAGGTATTCATAAAACGTTTGGAACAATGTTGGGGTGTCATGTTGCTTAGATAGACACGAAATCACAAAAGAGAGAGTAAAATCTCTTTTAATCTAGTTGTGGTTTCCCTCCTTTAGAGCCTATCAAGTGATCATCTCTAAGTATCTTTTATAATTATAATGAAACTTGATATTTCTAGGTTCTCTAGGGATGTAAAAATTACTTTGGGCCAACATCATATTCAAAGTAGTTATCCAAAAATCTTTTCAAATAAATAATACAAGTCATTGAAGAACTTAGATATATTTGAGTGCCTTCCACTTGAGGTATCCATCTCTGTCTTCCTTACCATTAGTATGGCAAGGGAATTTATTCAAAATTATTTTTTAACTTTCTATGGGGCAAGACATAATAATCACTTAATGTGAACTTTACATTAAGTGTAGGTGTCATTTTGGGAAGGAATTCCTCAATATTTATTCACAAAATCTAGCTAGCATGATTTTCAAATACCTTGGATTTCCTTCTTCCCAAAGGTCTTGCTTTCGAGAGGAGTTAGAAAAGGGGATTCTCCCTCTCTTGCATGAGTTCTTAGGAATTTTTTTTACTCATTTGACCCATGCTTACTTAGCATATGACAAGAATGTCATGAATATTTTCTTAACAGGAAAATAGGATTAATTTATCATAAAAGAAGCATTTGAAGGGAGTATAGAGCATGATCTCGCCTCATCTCTTACACAAGGAATGACAAAGGAGTAAGGAAGAAGTGAAAGCAAAGCGTGCATGGAACTTCTTCAAGCATAATTTGAGGAAAGTATCCATTAAATTTATTTGGTTTTTATTTTTGTTCTTTCCTAAATATCACTTTACATTGAGTGCTTGCGAGGAGAAAGAATGAACTATTTGTCTCCATCCAAAAGCATATATCTCACATACGATGTAAGAAACTCAAATTTTGGGTATATGAAATAGAGAGTAACCTTTTATATTTTATCTCAAAGTGAAGGATACATGTGAAGGCATGATTATTCAATTTTCCACACTATCATGGTCAAACAGAGGGGTGGCTAGATTGCAACACACATGAGTAGTTAATAGAGTCTCTATGCAATTGCCTTATGTAGAGAAACCAATTGATAGAGGATCTAAGTGCTTGCATTTCTATGTTTGGCACAACAAAATCCCATATACAAGATAAATCACATTCACTAAAGCCTATAAGAGGTGCACTCGAACTCATTTTATTTCATCTCAAGAAGAAGAGAGAGAGAGATCTCACAAACGCTTCTCAATAGTGTCGTGGGCATTGTGATTCACATGGTCATGTATGGTGTGAAGCTTGTTATTTGGAGGACTTCCCCTGGTAGGGGAGGTTTCTCAAACTCTTTCTTTTGCAAAAATAATAGCCCAAGAAGGAGGGCATGATGGTTTTTCCATTTCCACTTATGAGTAGGTTCTACCTTCCCCTCCATGCATGAATGTCTTCCAAGGAACCTAGCTTTGATTACCAACGTTGTAATCATCCAAGAAGGAGGGCATGATGGTTTTTCCATTTCCACTGCTAGGTTCTACCTTCCCCTCCATGCACGAATGTCTTCCAAGGAACCTAGCTTTTATTACCAATGTTGTAATCATCCAACAAGAGTACTAGCAAGATGACTAAAAGATAATTCAAGAATCTAATCTAAGCACACAAGGGTGTGTGTGTATCTACACCAAGGGGAAAAATGTGAGGAATTCTAGCCAGGCATTCCTCTCACATGGATGCTAATCGAAGGGCCTTTAACCTTGGAAATCACATGGAATCACATGGCCTTCACATGAATTCTAAAAATATATCTTTCAATCTTGTATGTGCAAGTCCAAAGGCTTGGGAAGCTTCCCTAAGGGCTAAATACCATATACTTAAGAAAAATCAATCCTAAGGTTCAGAACCCTTCAATTGGAAATATATAAATCCAAGGGTTCAACTAGAATCAGAGGGTTATTTAACACTTCCAACCATTAGAATTCATTTGTTTAGCTTTTTTAATCCATTTTTTATACAACACCCACAAAAATACATATTGGAAAACCAATTATGTTTAATTAGTGGGTGATACAAATTCTACCTTTTTCTTTTAGAACTATATCCAACAAAAATACATTTTCCAACCTTATGACCTAATTTTATGGGTTCTTTCTCAAACAATGATGCACATGTCAAACAAAAAAAGCATGTAAATGTGCAACAAATGGCTTGCTTATATGCCAAGTCTCATGAGAGTGGTGAATTTCAATGCTTTAATAGGATAATTATTAAGTACAAATGTGACACACACCACAACAGAATGGCACACCTTAACTAATATATGCAACCCTCATATACATGTTTAGAAGTTGCCTCAAGTTTAGGCAAAAGGGACAACATAATAGATTTTTGAAGGCACAACGAGCTAGCAAGATCTAGATGGCCAAAAAGTGGATGCCAAAGTTTTGCATTTGAGATAGCCACATATCTTGAACTGCAAATGCATAATCATCCATAGATTTTTCATTTGTAAGGTTATACAAACCACAACATAACATACCAGATGCAATAATTTTGTCACCGCTTGAGAGATAATGAATTGTACACTTGTCATCAATAGCCAAGATTATCAAGATGATTTTGGCTACCACAAACATTGATAGCAAATCGTTCTTGATCCCTACCAAAGATAAGGCATTTGATAATGTGAATGTGCTACCATAGAAAATAGTAAGGATAATTTTTCCAACTTATATGATAGGATATGAGGAGTTTTTTTCAGCATGTGACATATTATCATTAGAGGTAGGCATGAAGAAACTACATTGAAGGTAATATGTTTGGTGGCACCACTATCAAAGTACCAAAAAAACTTTGATATGTAATTTGCCTAGATTGTTCCTCTTGTAACAAAACAAAAACCAACTCTTTATATGTTTAGGTATTGGAATTTATCTTCATCTTGAATCGAAGATCATAAGAAATTTTTTGATAAGAATTAGGGAGCCCGTTGAGAACAATCTATACAATTGAATTTTCTAGAAAAATTTAATCCTTAATGTTTAATTGCTCCTTCAAATCTTTGATGTTAAGAATGTTATCCATTGAACTGCCTTCATTAAGATGCTCACTCTACAATTGTTTTTGAAGGTAAGAAACACTTGTCTCATTTCTTTCCTGATATGGTGTGGTTAGAGTATCTCAACAAATACGAGGATAACATCATGATGATCTATAAACAAAGCAATCAAGGCATGTGCCCATGCATTTTTGGCATCCCATCAAAGTTGTTGTACAATGGATGGTGGCATTGGTGGTGTACTTGACATTGTCAAAGTAGGAGCCACAAGAGGCTTGAAAATAAGAATGGCACTAGAACTAGAACCTTCAAACATCTTTAACACCACCTTTATTAGATACATGTTGAATATTCCCTTGCAACAAGATGTATTTCAACATCTTGCAATCCCTTTGCAACCAATACACAATGTGCCATGTATACCCATCACGGGTGGTTGAAACCATAAGACTTGCTTTCAACAACCAACATGCAAAATAAATCATTGTTCTCATCAACGATGGTGATTAATTGTACTTTCATGAAAAAATGATTGTCTCTTGGAAAACTTGACAAAAAGAACAATGTGAATCTCTACTATGCTTGTAGTAGAAATCGGGATGTTTGTATTAGTGAATCAAAATTCAACAAGAAATTGGCACAAAAGGAAGAAATCACATGTGCAATTGTGCATTCACAGGATGAAACGAGCTCATATTGTTTTTTTTTTCTATACCAAGCTCTTTAAGATCCTTTGTAGTATGTATCACCCTTAGAATGCTCATCGACCTTTTTAGTGATATTTGAAAGACAGAGAGAGGATATATCATTGATGCACCTCAAAAAAGCAATGACCTACTCTTATATCAATCATTGGAGTCTTAAGAGCAAGAACACACACAAATAACACATGGAAGAAGAAGAAACTTGTTACCACAACACACAATGTATCACTAACCATAGAATATACATACACAAAGTAGGTCACTAAGCTTATAGGCATATATACAAGCCAAAGAAAAAAAGAACTTCCTAAATAGTTAAAAAAAAAAAATCCCAGGACGATCCTAAGTTTGTGTTCACACATTAGTACCATTATGTATTAGCACAAACGAATGGAATTTCAAAAGTCTATTGATCCATCTTAGAATTTTGGGTCTTTTGTTCCTCTCTCATTTGATACTACTTTGTTCCTCCCCCACTCCTCTTCGAGTAATGACTTTCATGATTTTCCATTTTTTTTTCTACGTTTGTAATCTACACCAATATGTCACCTAAGAAGTCCAACGGGTGTGGTATAGTGGTAAGTCTTGAATACTGTGGGGCAGAGTGCTTAGATTCAAGTCCCACTCAATAGACATATTCAACCTTCGGGAGTATCAAATGTATGGGTGCCTCTACCTTACAAAATCGGGTGTGTATGTCTTTCATTCATTGTACTCTCAAAAAAAAAAACACCTAAGAATAGGACACTTCTTCGTAGGATTATTGCAATTGTTCGCCTTCGCTATGAATTAATATTTTTTAACTTTTAAACTTTTTATTTATTTATTTTACATCCTAGTATTCATGCCTATAATAGTATCATTCTTTTGTGGGCTCACCGCCTTTGTAAGTTGCAAAAGAATGCACCTTACATCAAGTAACCCACTCTTTCCAACCTCACCATATTGAAATTTTGTTGTTTATCTTGATGATATAGAAGAAAACATCCATTTTCTTAATTTTTTAGCATATTTGGATAATATATAATAACTTCCACTCCTAGTTTTCTTAATACTCGAGTAGCTCGTTCTTCTTGAATTTTGATGCTTGGTGAAATTAGCAAATGATGGATAAATCTCTCAATTGGTCTACTAGAAAAGGAATCCTTGCCCATGTTATGGAGGACTTTGTTTTTACCTCAATACTATTCAAGTATTTCCCACGTCTTTTCTATAACTAAATTAATCACATGGCAAACTTCTTTGAAGTTTGTCCCTAACATTCTTAGACTATTGCAAAAGTGAACTCATTCAACTTGTGTTTTCTCAATGCTACGGCTTGTAAAATTCATAGTCTCATAATTCAAAGCGTTCCTTGATCCAAATTGAGGTTATTGTTGTTTTTTTCTTGTGATATTAAGGAAATTAAACATACACCGTCAACTATGGGCGTTGAGAGCCCTTTAAAATCCCAAAAAAATTACACAAGAGGAACTTAAATCTTGGACATCCTTCCAGCATTTAAGGGTGCGTTCAAATAAGGCTCTAGAGTTTTGTTGATCCAAACGGACTTCCACCATGTTCAATTCACACAAAGTGGTGTAATTTTTTAAAAGCAAACTATAGATTTGATATTATTGATTGAATCATGAGATTGATCAATAACCATAGCTTGTCATAGCGGCACATACCTTTTTTTTTTAAAAATGGAGGTTCGGCCGAGGCCTACTCCCCCGGACTTTAACTTTGAAATTGCAACTGTACAAGGAAGGGCATAGTACCCATGGGACCCTCTTTATCCCACAAGAACAGGGGTTTACAAGACTGGTTTAAACGGCGGTCAACACTACCGCATGGATAGACAAACGGTGGCACTCAGCCACAATGCCACATCTTTCCAGATTACATGTTCCTTACATGTTGCTTCCAGAGATTGAACCCTCGCCCTCGCCTCAAGAGGTGAGAGGCCCAACCACTAAGCCAACAAACTGGGACCATAATGGCACATAGTTAAAAAAAAAAATGGAGGTTCAGTCGAAGCCTACTCCCCCTGACTTTAACGTTGAAATTGCAATTGTACAAATGAATGGGCATAGCACCCGTGAGACCCCCCGTATCCCACAAAGCAGGGGTTAAACAAGGTTACAACTGAAAGAGACATGGTTACAACTGGGTTTAACTGGCATACGCCATAACATGTCCAGCTCGAGACTTGAACCCTGGACCTCCGCCTCAAGAGACCAATGACACATACTTGTTCCGAAGAGAGGCCACCTCAATGAATGAATGGTGGACCCGAAACTACTTCTGTTCTATCAAATAAAATTTTGACATCTCGACAGCACGATTGTGATGCGAGGCTCTGTGAATCCAGTCTAAGTGTGTTAACTCGGAGCCAGGCTCCCTCGACATTGTTGTTTTTCTGGATCACATGAATATTATATTGAAGTGTGGGGAATGTACTAAATGAGAAAAAACAGTCCACCCCGAAACCGGAGTTTTCCATCATGATATGTCAACTGGCTTGTATATCTTCTCCTTCTCCATACTCTCTCTCTTCTCTCAACCTTCCTTTCTGTACATTCCTTTCCCGTCCCTCGCCTGCTATTCTCCTTCCTCTATCTGTTCGTGATTGCTTCCTGCAAGTGCTCCATCGGGCGTTCAATGTCGACCATTACAGTCCCCAATCCGGTACCTGACACGAATGAAGATTGCATCACTCTTCATAAAGCGCTTGAAGGTGAGCATGAATTTTTTTAATGCTCCCCATTATTAGCGTCTGTCTTCTGCCTGATGCTTTCCAGAATCTAAGCTTCATTTTGCACATTCTCTTGGGATGTACGGTATTCATGTCTTATGGTTTTCCTGCTTTGCTTCATTGGATCATGGGATCAAAATTGAAAGACTTTGGCTGCGATAAGGAGGCATTGTTGAACGTAATATGCCATCGCGACCAGCAACAGAGGCAGAGAATACGCCACTCATACAACAGAAAATATGAAGAAGACATCTTGAAGACGCTGAAATCAAAACTTCATGCCAAACTCGAGGTTTGCTAGTTGCAGTGTCTACTCCTTCCTCAGTGTCAAATAATAGTTTTACGTGTCGTTTTTGTTTTACGCATTTCTTTCTTTGCTTTTCCCTAATGGACGCGGGTATACTG